>CABFOW010001275.1:0-17661 GCA_902141385.1 Timema californicum | reverse complement strand
ATATATATATATATATATATAATTATTATTGTGTTGTAGTGCATTTAGTTTTATACAAGAAAATAAAATTTGAAATAAATAGGAATTACGGGAATTTTGCTTCGATATCATACATTAGATATTTTTGGGCTGTTATTGCTTACTTTAGAGCAAGATTTATTTTGTTGCTTACCTCATGAATAAATATTTATACCTACACATAATGAATGGGTTTTTTTAAACTTTATAATGATTTTTTTTTACATATATAAATTTTTAAAGTTATTACACCTATTTACTTAAAATGGTAAATAAATCTTTTCATCCACATGACATAACATGGATATTTAAATAGAATATATCATTTCTAAACTATGAACAAGTTTTTAACCTGTACATTTGAAAATTATTTACATCATTATTAATGTTAGCCGCAGTTAGTACATTGAGAATATGACCATCCACCATTGTAAATGTACTAAACCCCCGGTTCCAATAACTATTTACTGTTGATTTTTTTTGCCAACCTTATATAAAATAATAGAGGGTAATGTTCTCTTTCCAATGATACATGACACTACTACACTAAATCTAGAGAGCTGACCTTATCGGATCTGGCACTTTTAACGGCAGTAGGCAGAGCCAATCGGATTGGGGCACTTTTAGCTATAGTAGGTGAAGCCGATCTCTGGCCCATGGCACTAAAGGGGTTAATTAAATAAAATAATTTTATTTACCACAAATCAGGGTCCTACCTTTTATTTAAAGATTATTTTTACCAATATACTTTTTATTTAGAGCAATCCAATTGTTTTATTTACCACATCAGAATTTAGCCTTTTATTTGCCAACTTTTTATATTGAAATACAACTCTTTATTTAACGAAAACCAGTCATTTTATTTACCACAAATCAGGGTCTCTCTTGGTTAAGCTATATATTCAACAGACCTATGCTTTTAACATGCTAAATACTTCAATGTTTAATACGTAACAAAACTTGAGCCAGACACAACATCCATAGTAGGAGATTGAGTAACGCTTGTCCTCACAATCTTAGCTGTGTGCTGCCGAGTAGCGACTCATGGATATAAAGACACACCTGGAAAACACAAGCATTTCATGCGTCTGGGGAAAAAACAGGAAAAACTACACCCTTTAAATAGTAGGTGTTGTATTGTGTTAATAACTAAATCATTAAAGATACATAGTGGTGTTATCAGAAACTTGGTTAACTTTCATATAAGCCTCCGCCCATAATACACACAGATCATCATACACAAACCACTGGTGTCCAGTGTTGCCACTCAGTAGACACCAACTATCTTACACTTTCCCTCAATTTTTGTTTCAAGTATTTACAAATTAAATTTAAAAATAATCAATAAAATCAAACCACATATAATACAAAGTAATTAATCCAGTGCCCAAATCTCACTCAAACCTGAACCTGACAGGTCATAATCCATTAAATACCTTGGAGCTCGAATTCTACTTCCGCTCCTCGTACAAGCTGATCTTGAGTCCAATTGGTTATTACAGGTGTTGTTGCCAACATTTTCAGAAACAGCGGGGACTACTGCTGGTTTTTCATATGAAAAATCAATAAAATCATAATCAATATTTCACCCCTTTTATACCTGGTTCTATCAGTTAACCCTTAACCCACTAAAGTTTCTTTATGTTTGATAAATCTATGCCTAATCAATTTTTTGGGGGGCATTCAAAGCTTTTATGTGTGAAGTTTAGGCTAATCTGTTAAAAGATGCCTCGTAAATGTTCGTTCAAAGAGTTTTGGCTGACAGTTGAAGAAAATAAATACTCAAAAGTGGTTGCGCCCTGTTGAAGATGACCAGTATAAGGCTTATTGTACATTTTATAAATCGAAATTTGATAAAAGCCACAGTGGGTTGAATGGAGTGAAAATTCATGGAAAAGGTAAGAAGCATTTGGAACTAGCCTCTGCCCTACTCCAAGGTGTTTTTTTATTATATCTAGGCCCGATGTACAATATAATGTTCGACCGTTTACCGAAGGAATTGTTTTTGCGCCGCATCTTACTGACTGTTTGGGCTATACACCCCCCGAAGGTATTTTGCGGTCTAAAAAGGTCACCAAAAAGTCACAAATTTTGGTTCCTCTGAGTAGACACCCTTTCCTTCATTCCAACTATCTCTAGAGTCCTCATTTCTATTATAAAATACACAATCTCTAACTTGTAATGGTTTCAAAGGTACAGCTCTCCTATTATAATAATATTCTTGTTTTACATAACTAGTATTCCTATCCTTTTGTAATTTTTCATAGTCCACAGAAATGGGAAGTAACTGAGAGAGTGTGCACAGTATCTGAGACTTTTAACAGTCTTGATATCATTAATTATTTACAAGAGAGTTTCTGTATTCTAACAGGGCATACACATCCTGATTATTAAATTTGCACTTCCTTCAAATATTTTTGGCTATACCAACACCTATCTTAGCCAATCCATTATATTGGCTAAATCTAGGACTTTACATCCTAAAGTTCAACTTTTTTGCAAACTCTAAATAACTATAGCTATTGAATGGATTATTTATCACTGATCAAGATATCAGGAACACTCAGCCTAGCAAATATGGATAGACTTGAGTCTTTATCACAACCAACACGTTCCCAAGGACGGCTTGGTGCCGGATATGGATTCACTGGTTCCTTTACATTATTAAATTCTGACAAGCATATGTTACATGTGCCAATGAAGTTTTCAATATTGACACTCATATTTAACCAAAACAAGCATTGCCTAGCTCGTTTTGTTTTTACAATTTCCAAGTGACATTTGTGCTATAAACCAAGCATCTCCTGCACCATGGTCCTGGGAACCACTAATCTATTCTCTAAAAATAACTAGCCTTCAGCTTCTCCTAGATAACCCTTACTATTCCAATACCGGATAAGGCTTACAGACACATCATTTCTATTGGGCCATCCGGAATTTACATATTTCTTTAATTCCAACAAGTCCTTATTTTTTCTACCGCAATTATCTTATATTTGTTGAGAAATTGAACTAGGCAAATTTTTCTATTCCATAATTGTATTTACAGCTCCTAAACTAACCTCACATTCTCCAACTATCTTTATTTGTGTTAGAGAAGTGTGTTCATGCAAAGTTATTATCTGGCTTAACTCTTATGGATGTCAGATCCATATTACATATTAATCAAAGCTCACCAGAAGGTGAAGAAAGTTTGTCTAAAACTAAATAATATCTCTGTAACAGCTTAAAACTGTTCTTAAACACACAAATACCCTTACAAAGTTGTGAAAAAGTAAACAAACCAGTATATTTATTAAAACAAATGTGCCAGCGCTGTGGCCAACCCTGTAAAACAAGATTTATTGTTTTGTTCACATCAATTTTCACAAGGTTTTAACTGTCTTATTTTTTCAATTTGAGTAATTTGTTAAAACTTAGTAGTGAAAGTGTACATGTTTTGAATAAACTTGTCCACACAACGGTGTGTGTACTCTTATAAATGTTCCATGGGAATGTCACTAATCTCCTGTGGTTACATTGAAAAATATGTTGCACATCGCTACTCTCAGAAGTACTTCTAGAAAACAAAGGAGTTTTCTATTAAGAAAATAATGGCAACCCTGTAATGGCATTTCTGTCATAGTTTTTGCTTTGTTGGAATAGATTTACGATTTGACAAGTGTAGGTCTTGTGGTCATTATCAGGGCTCTAGTTTGGTAAAAACTAGAAAATAAGCAATTTTTCATTTATCTACCTCCATAGTTTATAAATACCTCCAAAGGTTGGAAGTATTTACTTTAAAAATTCAATGTGTTAAATTTTTAATACATACAGAATTGTAATTAATGATCATTTTTTTATCACTGTGACTTACCAACTTTTCAGGTTATACACACAGACAATAATTACTCTAATGGGGCAAGGATGAGGAAAGAAGCATTTTAGAGGTAATATACCAGTATTTGCATGGAAGGAGATTGGGAAACCATTTATTTTAGGAAAAAACATTCTCATTAGATCTGATCGGTATTCTAACCCCATCTCCCTGACCCCTGACATAAGCGCGCATATATATATACTTTTTGATTCAGGTTTTTGAAAATGAATTTTATTCTTATGCTCTTTGGTAGTCAAAGATATTTATCTTAATTTTTCTGTAACAGTGTTCCTAGTTCTTAATGCCATAGAGTAAGTAATATTGCATATTATTTAGCTTCGCAAATCTTTAAAAAAAATCTTTTTATCCATGTCTACTTTAAGATAAAAGCAGGAGAAAGTCTGTGCGGTGTGCTGTACCATTTATTTTAGGTTTGGATTGTACAAAAAAAATCTTACTAGGCCTGCAATTTGTGTCTCCTAATAACAATAGGCTATTTAATAATAATAATAATAATAATAATAATAATAATCTGAAAACATGCTACCATGTTTTACCCTGACTTATTACAATATGGACCTATCTTAAATGCTACACCTAATTTTTTTTAACTAACTTAATAAAGCTTATTGTTTCTTCCTATATTCTAACAATTCTAGATAGAGGCTCTGAATTTTCATTGAAATTTGCGTAGATACCCAAATATGCTTCAAACAAGGTTCATATGGTCCTTGAAAGACCTGGAATTTAATGTGTCTGTTCAAGGCCTGGAAAATACCTTAAATTGCTCAGGGCCTTGAATAGTCCTGGAATCTCCAGGTTTCAATATTCGTTTTTGAAATGGTTGTGAAGAATGGATGTAAAGACTATGATTTAAGAAGCACTAGGGCAGTAAATATCAAGCGCATCCCTTTTGATCAATCGTTAAGGCTGATACATACAGAATGCTAAGCAGTGCTGTGCTAAGAATTTGTCATTTTGGTTTCTAAGCTAAACTAAGCAATGGTCCCTCTTCTCAATGCTCCCAAATTCAGTGCTGTTTCTTTCTGGTCTGCTCCAGTGAAGATTAGTTATGATGGCGTTCAACAAAATATCTTGTTTGAGTTGAGGTTATAGTACTGAGGAAGAAAAGATGCTGCTGTTAGCAGTTGTTTTGGGAAGACTAAGAAAATTTAGGAGGTGGAGGTTTTGACTTGTTATATTAATGCTTCCATTTTAATATAATAACATTTAATAAAGATAAAATATTGTAACAAGATTAGAGTCTGGCAGCGGGACCGGCGCGTTCCCGTTGTTGTCCCTTGTATCTGCGCTCCTTGTGGCGTTCTCCAAAATGTCTTGTTTGAGTTCAGATGATAATACTGAGGAAGAAAAGATGCTGCTGTTAGCGGCTGTTTTGAAAGACGAAGAAAATTTCATGAGGTAGAGGTTTGACTTGTTCAATTAACGCTTCCATTTTAATATAAACACCTTTATTAAATATAAAACCTAAATATAATATTACTTAAATACACGCGAAACAAACTTAAAAACAAAACTTAAAAACTAAATGCCAGCTACCCACCTCGGTGGCGTAGTCGGCTAACGCGCTAGTCGTGTTGAGCTAGACTGCCGAGGACGGGGAGATCGAGGTTCGAATCTCGGCCGGGTGAACTTTTTTCCCCCCCCTAAATGAGTTTCCACTCTCCCTCCACGCAAATGCGGGTTCACTTCCTCTAAATACAACCTCCCCAATTCCTAATACACTAGCGTAATTAGTAATTAAGCGTTTAAGCCGAACGGATAGTAAGACGCGGAGTTAAAAAAATAAAAAAAATGGCAGCTGTGTATGTGGAAACACGCGTGGTTGATCAGTTTTTTCGATTTTAAGCGTTTAAGCCGAACGGATAGTAAGACGCGGAGTTAAAAAAATAAAAAAATGGCAGCTGTGTATGTGGAAACACGCGTGGTTGATCAGTTTTTTCGATCCACAGATTCCCCAACTTATTACCCACAATGCAACGCGACTACCTCGTGTTGCAAGGAAGGTATGGTAAACAGTTATCGCTCTTAGACATATGAAAAGCATTGCGTGGTATTTCCAGAGCCGGGTGTTGAACTGATTGGGAGAGAGTTTCACCACAAGGACACGGTGTGTTGTCATAGGAGGTTGACAAGTAATCGTTGCTTCATCCCTTACCAACCTTCTACCTAAAAAGTCCAACCCTCTGTAAACATCCCTTACAAGGCTGCGCGCTTTACCTGCCTGTTTGTTTGGATGGATGGATGGATGGATGGTCAAACTGAAATTACTCTACGAGACATTCAGGGAAAAGTTCCTCACAGTACACTCCGTTCAAAGGAAGAATAAAAGAAACTCTTGCGTTATTACTAAAGGCAAAAGATCTTCCTTCATCTTCACATTCCATTTGACTTTAAACCTGCATCAGTGGTCGAATGATCTAAATGCCTCTATCTCACAATACACTAGACTGCCAATTACAAAGGAGATCGGGGTTCGATTACCAGTCGGGTGTGCTAAGGGTGTTTTAATAAATGCGGCACAACTTTATATAAATCCAACTATTTCCATCCTTTCTTATACATTAGCTTAATTAGTAGGCCTACATATGTGTATAATCCAAACCAGTAATAAGATGCAGCGCTAACAAATAAAAAAAATAACATTAATTTTGAATGTGATATTAAAAACTGGCGAGGAATGCCAGGTCTCCACCGTGGTTCGGATTCCACGTTAAACTGTAGATCCTCCATTTCATCTCACAATCACCTTACCATTACACATTTGCGTAAGTGCGTATAACCCGAACGGGTTGTAAGACGCGGTGCTAATAATAATAATAATTTTAAAAACTGACAACGTACACTTGTTCGATTCTTAAACTAGCTAATTAGGAAATATCAGGGTCGCTAGAACGTAAGATCCAATCCTATTCCGACACACAACCTATTTCAAATACATCCTCACAATATCCTCCTATTGATGTGTGGGCCTACTCAAGAGGTCTTTTTTTTAGGTTTCTCAACTAAAATGTTGTAAAAGCCTGTCATCGCATCACATACTGTTAATAAAGTGATAATGTAATGTTTTTCTTTGATACAATAAAATATTACTAAAATAAAGTGTTTTCTGTTTATTTTCATAATATTTACTTAGGGGTAGGCCTATCCTAAAAATAATAATCATGGGTAGCCATTTCCTCTTATTTTACTATAAATAACCAACTTTTTCGATGAATAGATAAAAAAAAGATACGTTGGTACGAAAAAATACCACTAAATTTTAAGATAAATAGCTTTCCGTACACTGGCGGGGAGAGTGGAGGAACGGGGCCTCAATAGAAAGGACGTAAACTCGTTAAATTTAGAAGGGCGAGTCCAAATTTAAATCAGCCATAATAAAGCACTTAGAGCAAAATTCTACGATTAATTTAAACATTAATGGATGGAGTTATAAAGGAAGGTAATTCAATCCGTGTCATGTCAACTTGGTCTGTCCCATTCTTGGCAATGATCACAGTATGTGTGGTAAGTAAACGTATTTTCTAGAAAATAGATTATTATTTTAGTTCTATTCGTTTATGAATAGCTTTAGAGATCTGGACTAAACTCTTTAATTAGTGAGCTACTTAAATTATTTTATTTATTGCTTATCTGCATTATGGACCAAAAAAATTACCAGTTTTCCATCTAAGCACAGCTAAAAATAAGACACAGATATTTATACTCAATTTACGATGAGAGTGTAGGTAAGTGATAATTATCAGAAAGTTCTTTATTGCTAACATTGGCTGGAAGACACTAATGCCAATATATTCGTAAATAATTATTATTTGCTAGATAATGCTCGAGAATTAATATTATTATCAACTAGGTTGGCATTGGAATGTGTGAGATTGTAGAGGAAGCAAGACTGAGATGGAATGAGCATGTAATGAGGATGTAGAAGGAAAGGATGCCAAAGAAAATAGAGATAAAGTGTGTAGGGTAAGACACCGCAAGGAAGATCAAGAAAGAGATGGGAGGAGCAGAGAACAGAAAATGTTTAAGTGAGAGGAGAAGAATAGACGAAATTAAGAGGAGGAAAAATGGTGGAGGAATAGAGGAGGATGGAGGCATTTTAATAAACTGACCCGACCACAAGCTGGAAACGGTTGATGATGATGATGATTTTGGTAATAATGTCATCTAAATTCACACCGTAAATAAACTCTACAGTCGAATCTCTGGTTAAAATAATTTTATCAGATATTCTCAAAGTTTTAAATCTACCTTCATGTATGCATGCGTAAAATACCGCATATGTTCTGCAGATGCCACTTCTTAGGTGATACGCCTTTTGACAGGTGTTAGATCAATATCAAGTGCCAGGCCTCCACCGTGGTTTGGATCCCACGTTAAACTGTAGGTCCTTCATTTCATCTCACAATCACCCTACCATTACACATTAGCGTATGTTCATATAACCCGAACGGGTAGTAAGACGCGGTGCTAATAATAATAATAATAATAAGTGACTCCGCAGCGGAAAGAACGTTAGGCTCGTCTGGTCTCAGTTTGCCCAAAGGTTATGATTCGAGTCACGACCATATGATGTAGTGAAGATGTTCTGTTTCCTCTTAACGGTTTCTTACTCACTCTCTATACGAAAATGCTAGTGCATTTACTTACAATTATAGCTTCTTTTTTTTATCAGCACGTCTTTATTACCCGTTCGGGTTGTACGGATATGTACTAAATCACACGAATGTGCTAGCAATGAGGAAGGCTGAATTTAGAGTGAAGTGTGCCCGTATCTGCGTAAAGGAAGGAGCGGAAAAAATTACCCTTCAATACACCCAACCGAGATTAGAACCCCGATCTTCCTCATCAACAGCAGTCCTAGTCTTTGGTGAGAGTGACGCCTTAGTCCGTTCGATCACTGAAGCGGGTTTACTTAAAATAATCTTGTGGCATAGAGAAAGGGATAGCTTATTTCTCTATGCTTGTGGTAAGGTTGGCTACACTTTCCATGTAACCTAAACTTTTTATCTCGATAAAAAACTCCATTTCTCACAAGCGAGCTATACAAACCAAGCAGCCGCTGCATGCTGGCAAAGATAGTGCCAACATTTGCGGATATAGGGTGTTATGTGGTCAGAACGAGCCCTCCAGCCGCTAATTTCAGTTTTCTAGACCAGAGCCACTACTTTTTTTATTCAAATAGCTCAATTGTCCTCATGAGGCTGAGTTAACCCCGTTACAGACAAAGTGCTTCGGAGAAAAATCTGGAAACGCCAGGGATCGAACCAGGGTCCTCTGGATCTGTAGCCTGGTACTCTTGACAATTCGATTGAAAATGTTCTTTGTATAACGATTACACTATATAAAAGTCTTACGATTTATTTTTTACTCCGACTATTTATTTTTTTTCATTTCAATACCCTCTACCAAATCTTTTTCTACCCGTGAAAGACAAACTAGGAACGATTTGCGTTGCCGGCTGTAAAAATGCCATAACCCGTGTTGGCGAAATGTTAACATTGTAAGTATAATATATTTTCAGCACGACGATAAATTAAACCTTTTGTCTTTATTTGAAGCATATTTTTTTTATTAGGTTGTGTTAAGTATGTCTAGGGTTCAATACGTTCGCCGTCTCTATGGTTTTCACGTGATGTTTAAACAGTTCCAGTATCACGCCACAAGAATAACAGGTTCATTAACAAAGACGACGAGGAAAACCTCTTTCACGTCTGCGCATGCGTAGAGTCCAGCGCGGGGCTATTAAATACTACAATTCGACTGGAGCATAACGAAATAAAAAATAAAACTAATAAATAATAACATAAAGAAAAAATGAATAGCATAAAACTAAATAACAGTTTTTTTTTGTAAACGAATTTTATTATGTATCTAACACCCCAGCGTACAAATTAACTACGCCACAATTAACTTACACGTGTATCAGGAGTATTTGGTTGAGTGGTTAATGTGCCTGACTTGCTTTTAAAGTTAAACGAACAAACACGTAGTGACTATATATATATTAATTACAATTTAACCACTGTTTTTATTGATGACGCGTTTTTAATACTTGGAATTATTTAACGGCTTGTTATAAATATCGAGATCAAGGTTCGAATCTTGGTCGGATGTCTCCTAAATGAATTTACACTCTCCATCTACGCAAATGTGGGTTAACATTCTAAATTCAATGGGAAAGGTTGAATTTAGAATGTTAACCCACATTTGCGTAGATGGAGAGTGTAAAATCATTTAGGAGACAACCGACCAAGATTCTAACCTTGATCTCGATATATATATTTATTTATTTAGCACCACGTTTTACTACCCGTTCGGGTTATACGCTTAAGTACTAATTACAATAGTGGGTTAGGAATGAGATAGGTTAAATTTAGAAGAAGTGAACCAACATTTGCGTGGAGGAAGAATGGAAAACCATATAGGAAAAATCCGTCCCAGTTCATCCGACCAAGATTCGAACCTCGATCTCCCCGTCCTCGGCAGTCTAACTCTATACGACGCTAGCGCGTTAGCCAACTACGCTACCGAGGCGGGTAACTTGTTCTATAGAATAGGGATGAGGATAGTATTTAAAAGAAATTGTGCCCACATTAGTGTGAAAAGGTGAGTCGGTAAGCCCCCATATGAAAAACCATCCCTCAATGACCTACCCAAGACACTAACGCCATGATTATTACTTTCAAAGTTTATGGTACACCTTTTTTAGGTTTTGAAATTTCCTGACTTTCCCTGGTTTCCCAGACCAAAAATATGTGACTATTTTCACTGTTCTCTCTTGAATTCTTGAAACAAGAATTATTAAGACGCTAGAATAATCGAGCAGAAATTAAGTGGGTTTATAACGTTCCCACGCGGCATCGGGAGAACAAACAGGGGATTAGGAAAATACAGTGTTTTGTGTGTCCTATATAATATTACATAATTAAATTCACAAAGATCCATTCTACGCTCATAGAGCAGTTACCTTTCGTTTCCCGGGCATTCAGCTCTTAATTATAAGACGAGATAAGTGTATTTTTGCACTTTATAGAGTGGATAATTTAAACTTAGTGTTTATATATGTCTTATAAAATAGTTGTGTATTCATTCCAGTAAGCACCAAACTCGTACACTGTTAAATATGTTGCCAGTATTTAACTTAAGCGAAATATCTCAGCTACCCTGGTAGCTAACTTAAAAACAAATATGTCGGTACTCTTAGCGAAATCGCCATAATCGGAGATAAAATTAAAGCTTACACTGGTTTATGGTATTTTAGTTTATATTTAGGAAAGTATTGCCAATATTTTAGATTATTATTATTATTATCATTATTAACACCGTGTCTTACTACCCGTTCGGGTTGTACGCACTTACGCTAATGTGTAATGGTAGGGTGATTGTGATATGAAATGGAGGACCTACAGTTTAACGTGGGATCCGAACCACGGTGGAGGCCTGGCACTCCACAAATTCACAAGTTGTGATTAATACACTTCTTGTCAGAGGTGAAGGAAGGGTTTGGTAATCAGATACATCTGTGCCGGGACCGAGGATTGAACCCCGGACTCCAGCACAGAGGTCTGACACCTTACCCCTAGACCACCAGGTCACCTAATATTTTATAATTACAGCGACTATTGCCTAATATTTTATAAACAAAGAAACTTTAAAAAAATATCCCAGACTTTTTTCCTTTTTTCCAAAATAGTCCTTGATTTTTCCAAATTTTCCCTGCTTCCCAGATGCGTATCAACCTTGACTCTGATGATTAAGTTAAAGTTTTCTTGAAACACCTTTTTCAAAAATCCATATCGTTTAGTGTATTGGCACGATAGTAATTAATCAGATATTCATACTGTAAAATACGCTTGCAAATACATCCCATAAAAAGATCAAAATTATTATTCAGGTATTTTTATCTTGATGTTTTTCAATTAAATCTTCAGTTGCTCTTCTAGACAAAAAACATTACTAGTTATTATTTTTATTTTGTAAAGAAATTAAATATTTTTCCAGTAATTAAAAAAATACTTACTAAAAAATTATTCCAAAATAAATTATGGCCTAAAATCGAACAAGCCCTAATAATATGCAGCTCCATGCAAAATAAAAACTTTATCTCTGATTATTAAGACAGCTCAAAGCATGTTTATATCCTGCCAAGCATTAAAATTAAGTGTAAGGTAAAAATCTTTAAATGTTATAATCGTTCGTCAATATTTTATTACTAATTTAGCTTTAATAGCATCTGGAAGATGGGTAAATAAAATAATCACAAAATAAATTTAAAAATCTTGGACTAAATACATATTTATACATCTGAGCTAATGAAGAAAATGTAATTTTCTTTGGATTTACTTGTAAGGCACATTCAAAAGAGGTTATTTAATTCCCAGTCCCCATTTTATATTTATATAAAAATATATCCACATCGTTTGATTAAGCAATGAATGTAGAAAATTACAAGGAGTGCCTGTTCTCGGTAACGACTAGCTTATATTGTGTTTCGTTCCTTTGAGAGTAATTGGTCCCTAAACACGTCCTGATTGGCGGAGTGATTATCACCCTCGCGCCATATTTACACGGACCGTCTGCAGAGGAGGCATAATTCACCGTGCATAAATGGATAATCAAAGAGCATAAGTCCTCCACCAGAAAGAGGCCGACAAGACGTGGAATACACAGGATCACTCGAATGTGAAGTGACCGCCATTGAAATATACAAGGCCGATTGTGTTGTTTTGTCACCGCGTCTTACTACCCGTTCTGGTTACACGCTTGTGTACAAACTACGCTAATGGATTTTAGGGATGAGGAGGGTTATATTTAGAGGAAGTGTAGCCGGATTTTCGCGGAGGGAGAGAAACAACTTTTGAAAAAATAACTTTTGAAAAAAAAACCCACCATCAGTACACCCGACCGAGATTTGAACCTCTATCTCTCAGTCATCGGCAGTCCAGTCTACAGCGAAAGTAGCGCCTTAGACCATGCGGCCGGAGAGGCAGGTGCCTTATGTATTAATTACTCTCATGTATTAGGGAGGGGGAAAAACAATTTAGAAAAAAACACCCTTCAGTACACCCGACCGAGATTCGAGCCCCGACCTGCCCGTAATCGGTCATAGTTACGCCTTAGACCATGGGCATGATTGTTGAAAAGGGGTGTAGGGTAAAGGGAAGGACGGGACGGGGGGTAAGACCACGATACAAATTTTGATTACTGTGTGTGTGTCTGCAACTGCACAAGTGGTCGGTGGGATTTGCGGCCTCCAAAAAATTAGGTCGTGGGATTTGTGTCCACCACATTCAAATTTGTAAAACTGGACACGTTTAAATACAGATTATATTCTGGAACGTTGTTTCGATCTGGGACCGGAAATTGTATCGTGGCAATGCACTAACATTCAAAATACCCCATTTTGACGCTTTCTTTTACACTAACCTAGCCTAACCTAACCTAAACTAACCGACCTAACCTCAACACTAGTATTTGATATTATAAGAGTCTATGATGGAGAATCTAAGAGCTTGGCCTCGTGCGAGAGTACAAGACAATGACATTCAACTAATATGTTAAATGTGTGGTCACTTGTCGCTGCTTCAACCTGAGTATGTTGAGAATGGCGGGTTTATCAGTAATCATTATGCTCCAGCCAACGAAAAACTAGCCGCAGCCGCAAATACCACTATAGTATTACGGCTGGACGCAAATCCTACAAAAGAAGGCCTGATCGCAAGTCCCACGCTACCGAATGGTCTAGGGCAGCGAATCGTCAACAGTTTTTGAAATGTGTACATTTTGAAATTATTTTAAAATGTATTTTAAAAAAACCACGGGATATTGAGAAAAACCGGTACTAGAACCCCCCACCCCTTTCCTTTCCCCCACTCTTCTCAACTTTATGAATATTAAAACTAAGTGGGTCGCGAAAATGTATCGTTCTAAAATTTGAAAATGTCTCGTTATAAAAACTGGATCACTGTTCTAAAATGTTTTGGAAACCATGGTCTAAGGCAGGGGTCTCCAAATTACAGCCAGCGGGCCACCACAAGATTATATCCGGCCCGTTCCAAAATTGTATAAAAAAAAACAAATTAATTGTTTCTCTTCGTTATTTCTTAATCACGCAGTTTATTTGACATGTCTAGATTCTGTCCGCCTGCGTGCTTCCCCCCATGACACCAAGCCATGATTCTCTCAAATTTGCAAACACTCTTTTTCAGTCGCGGGCTTCATTCCTTATACTGACAACAGAACGGCTTGTGATGATTTTTAGCTAGTTTCAAGTCTCCCTGAAGAGGGTTATGAAAGGAAAGTCCCGAAAGATGTTATCTAATTTTTTTTAAATAAGTAATTATATCGGCTGATTATTATAAATATAGTTTATTATAGATAAATTGATTCATTTCTCACAGAGAAGAATCAACGTCAATCATTTTTATCAAACACTGACTAGCTTTAGAAAGTGGCTTTTTTTTTACATACGTGACCGGCCACATGACTTGAATCTAAATTTGTATGTTGAAACAAATTTGATTTAGGATCTATTTGCACATGTCAAAGCATTAAGGGCAAAACCAATGCTACTTGAAGAACAGGTGAACGTTACTTTTGCCCGCAAAAATGTGTAGGATAAATTATGTGGCCCGCGTATCAAATAGTTTGTAGACCCCTGGTCTAAGGCGTCACACTCGCAATATGTTACTTGAATGCTGATGACGGGGCGATCAGGGTTTAGAACTCCGGTCGGATGTAATTATGTGTTTTTTTTCCTAAATGGTTTTTACTCTTCCCTTCGAGCAAATGCGGGTACATTTCCTCAAAATTCAAACTTCCCTTGCAACACATTGGGGTTATTAGTAGGCTACATTTGCGTACAACCCGAACGGGAAGTGAGACTCAGTGATAAAAAAAATATATAGGGTATAATGTTTGTCTTATGAACTTGAAACAACCTTTTATTCTCATATTTCATTAACAAGAAAATGATTTAATAAATATGTATTAATCACAACTTGTGAATGTGGGGAATTCCACCGTGGTTCGGATCCCACGTTAAGCTGTAGGTCCTCCATTTCATCTCGCAATGACCCTACAGTTACATATTAGCGTAAGAGCGTATAACCCGAACGGGTAGTAAGACGAGGTGCTAATAATAATAATAATAATAATAATAATAATAATAATAATAATAATAATAAATAAATAGAATAAGGCATCTGTCACCGTAAAAACCTTAACCGTAAGATGATCGACTTTTAAACTTTCCCTTGGATCAAGACTATTTATTTTTGTTATGTAAGTATTTAACGCGCACTTTCTAAAACCACAGGGTGACCTGGCGGTCTAGGGGTAAGGTGTCAGACCTCTGTGCTGGAGTCTGGCTTCAATCCTCGGTCCCGGCACAGATTTATCTGATTACCAAATCCTTCCTTCACCTCTGACAAGACATCTTGTAAATGTATGGAATGCTAGGCCTCCACCGTGGTTCGGATTCCACGTTAAACTGTAGGTCCTCCATTTCATCTCACAATCTACCTTACCATTACACATTAGCGTAAGTGCGTATAGCCCGAATGGGTAGTAAGACGCGGTGCTAATAATAATAATAATAATAATCTAAAATCACAAGGGTATTTCAGCATATGATATACATTCTATAAGAAAAGAGCCACCTAATCAATCCTTACAGAAAATATATTTCTCCCTTAATTGCTAGTTAAGTTTTAAGTTTTCAAAATTTTTTAGTAACATAACTTAATCAACTAAAATTCTATTTACAGCAATATCAAAAATCTTTCGAATTCAGTCAAAGTCACCAAGTTATCCATTGAAAGAACCAAAGTTTTTCAATTGCGTGAAAGGTTCTCACACCGAAACTCCTGACATTTTGTGTGAACTGTAGTTTATTAGAAAATAATAATAACCTGTCTAGGGTTTGAACCCAAATACCTCGAGCCACAGAATTCCAGTAACAGCACTACTCCCTCTTTCCAACCAATTTATTTAATGGTAAAAGGGGAGTTGTTTTGGTGGGAGGGGAATTGACAGAAAACGAAATGGATTTATTGGATTCGAAGAAATGACAAAAGGAGGAAAACTAATGCATTCTACATTCTGCCGCAGCGGCATCTCAGACTTAATTAATTCTGGTGGCTTTAATACGTCAAAATCAAGAGGGGTGGGGGGGGTACAAAACGTCTACGGTTCGACTCCAAGACCTACTGACCCATTTAAATAAATTATATTGTTTTTGATGCTCCGGTTTTCGCTATTAACAGTTGACCTTTTACTGTTATTACCTTCGAGTATATCCAAAGGTTCATAGAGTTCACTTTAAATAGGGTACCTCCTTTGTTTGAAATAAAATTCATTAAGGTGCTAGAATAGTCTATCAGTAAGTGTGTTTATAACCTTCCTGAATGAAGCTTTCCGGCAGTAAGAGAACAAACAGTAGAACAGGAAAATCTCTGTCCACCAAAGAGCATAACGACTAATTTCAATTGTCAAAAGAGCTCCATAAAAATATATATGTTTTGCTTATAGCTTAGAAACTAGGTTTTATAAAATATTTTTATTTTTAAAACTCTTTAATGATAAGTTATTTCGTATCTCAAAAGATCATACATTTTCATGGTAAAATGAGTGTTTCCAATTTGTTTGTAATGTTATACAATGCATGAATACAAAATTTAATCAAAATTATTAGAGCGAATTTTGATAACATTAATTTTATAACTTTTTTTTGCCTTCGGTACTCTACCCTTAATTATAAGGTTAGATATTTAACCCCAAAGACATCTGGAAGGAGGGAGGGACATTACGAAAACCTAAATACCAAGTTTTAAGCCCGATCGGTAAAATGATTTCAGCTCCAGGTAGAGATACTGACTGCATCGAGAAAACCATTTTTTTTTCTGTCTCAGATGGTCATGAAACGACGACATAATATTATATCAAAATCTAGAGCTCAATTGTTTTGACAATCACAATACTTCTCTCTCCTAGGTGTCGAGATAAAGTAAAAAAGACGGAAAAGTCGTGAGTATATTTTATGTTCTTCACATAAAATAGAGGGCGAGAGAAGTATTACTTTGCAACATTTCCCAACAGCATTAAATGTCTATGTCACCGTCTAAACCCAATTTCCAGGACAAACTAGATCGGACTAGGCCTAATTGATACACCCTGCCACTTGTAGGACAGAACGATATAGTTTGATGTTTTATGGAGTACTAGTTTCCATTCTTATTAACCAGTTCGTGCGCAAATGTTGTCAGATAACCTAACATAAACCTGGTTTGGCCTAATAAAGTTGTAAGCTATACTAATTTATCCTATGAGCTGAGCCAAAATTTCAGATTAGCGAATTTAGACTGAGCTAAACTAGCACATCCTGAGGCTCTTAGGATGTATCAGTTCGGCCTGGTCCGATCTAGTTTGTCCTGGAATCTGGTTTGGACGGTAACATATATATTCGTAAATACCCTATGTCTTCATCTACGAGTTTTTCCTCTCTCAGACGCGTCTTAGTACCCGTCCGGGTTAACCGAATTTAGCTATACTACAGTGGCCCCATGGCTTCTTTGGTGTTGACTGACAGCTTTAAAAAGTTACCAGACCAAATTATGTATCCCTACGCCGAACCATATGATTTAGAAAAATATGTGTTTAGCAGCTCTCACTTTTGACAGTCAAAATTTAGGTATATACCTAAATGTTGACTGTCAGAAGTCAGCTGTGAGCTGTCAGTCAGCATCAAAGAAGCCGTGGGG
>CABFOW010001274.1:82321-159593 GCA_902141385.1 Timema californicum | reverse complement strand
AATACAATTTTAAATGTCAACTTTAAATATTTGTTTGTTATTTAAAAACATACTTTACCCTGCATTTCATATCTTTTATTAACTTTTGATCTCAACATATCCATCATAATTTTCACAAATTATAGTTTTGTAAATATAGGTTAATTGTCAATTTATAGCCTATCATTATTTCCAATATGAATTTATAGTAAATTATTGTTTTGTAGGCCCTGTAATGATATTTATATATTCTCTTTCGATTATTTATTGTCAATAAATGTGTTATTTGTTAACACGATCAACACATTTAACCTTATCTTGACTAGGCTTATTTAACATAGAATTGTTTACATAAGATATCAAGTTACTTTTGAATGTAACATTTGAGTTTTTCCTTATTAGTAATAATATGGGGTATGCCTTCAATGATTTTGGGTCTTGCATTTCTTGGTGTTCGAAGAAACAAGAAAGGTTAGCACTATCCCAGAGTCTAAATATGTGCCTTGAGTTTGACAGAAAGTAAAGTTTGTTGGATTCAGAGTCTTCTTGAAGAAACACTAAACAAAAGTTATGTGTTTCAAAATGTTTTTTTGACAGAAAGTAAAGTTTGTTGGATTCAGAGTCTTCTTGAAGAAACACTAAACAAAAATTATGTGTTTCAAAATGTTTGGCACAACCATTATGAATTCAGGATAGCCAAGTACCCAAAACACCCCAAGAGGCTCACAGTAGGCCTACTCATCGTTTTGTCAGGGACAAAGCTGCTGAAGAAGTGATTGCAGACCTGGATTAAGGCATGTGCCAAGCGTGCCCCGCACAGGGACTCCCGAGGTTAGGGGCTTCTGCCCGACTGACTTGTCATATTTATGTTGTCCTAATATTATAGTTGAATATTTGTATGTTTTTTCATAAAATGTATCCCAAACTAATCTAGAGATTCCTTAATTGAAGGGTGCTGGTAGTCTGTTATTACGTGGAGTCAGACAGTCTCTGGTTAGAAATTAACGCAGCCTTTGCTTTTGGTAAACCGGAAATAGTAGGCCTACATACCTGCAGACACCATTGACCCATAAAAAGCACTTAAAAGAGCTTCTAAAGGAATTTAAGATCTAGAAATACTCCTTGCCTTCGGTAGTTAGGGGGTAATATTGTCATTAAAAAAACTCTTCAGATAGCTTCTAGAACTGTTTATCATTTAGAATTTGTTCTAGCTTCCGGCAACTTGGGGATGTGCCCTCCAACCCCCACCCATTAAATTATTGGCTGGCCACAGCCTTGTCTCAGCAGTTAAAACAATAAATTAGAATAAATAAATACAATATACATAAAATAAAAATGCAAGAATTTTATAACTTTTATAAATTAATAGCTTACGTATTGATGGCATCAATATTAAACTTACAATATTCAAGTTAACAATATAGTTGCTTTTCTTTATTGCTGAGTAAAGAGAAAGGACACGACGTTGATTACAAATACTGAAAGAACCCTGAGTTTGCAAAATCAAGAGAGATAGCTTTATCATAATTGATGAACTAAGCTGGTTTTAGAATTCGTGCTAAAAAAANAACTAATTATCTACTCTTCTGCCATCTATTAGATTATTTTGAACTATATTTTTGATTGGTTCCATTTATTTTTCTAATGTTGGCTAAAAACGGTTAGTTTATTGTGGATGTGGCGGACTTCTGGTAGCTGATAGTTATCCCTTATCTATGGTTATTTGCATTCCACAAATATATTTAAGACCATGGTCGCCGTGGTCGGATATCTCTTAGTTATAGGAGTTACTTCAGCCTTATTTTAGTTATTTTTATAACCACGGCAATCGCTAGTGTAGGTAAATATTCAGCTGTGATTGCACGATCGATTCAAACTTTACAACAGTGAACTGTAATGGCGTTTTCTACTTAATGATTGTAATTAATGTTTTAATAGTGATAGTATTTTGTTAATAATAAAATGTTTTGAGTGTTCATTTTATAATGATGTACTATAAATATAAGTGAAGTGGATGTTTAAATATAACATCTATTAGACATAGATTTCCAAATAAAGATGAAACAAGATTATGCACCAGGAAGAAACTTATCTGTAACCCAAAACTTCAAAATCTGGACAGTGAAACTATTCGTACTAAATCTACAATTTGCAATGAGCATTTTAAATAGGAATGTTTTAGTCTAGGGACTAAACGACTGAATGCATATTTCATTCTATCTTTACAATTGCTGGGGGGGGGTGACGCGGGGGGGGGTCTATTATAGTATTTTGTGCCGGCCAATTTATGAATTAAAACGGCGACGAAAATAAATTAACGATAATACATTGCAATAATATCAGTGAACAATTGATTTAATTACTTTTGTTTGTGTGATTAAATGTTAATTCTCAACATTTTAATAAACCAACGTAGGTAAACTTCAATTAACTTTTGAATCCCAATGATAGTGCCTTTACAATAGAGTAAATAATCTGATTTGGAAGAAAATCATTGGTCCATGAAAAGGCCCCAACACAGATTTTGTCCATAGTCTATAAGAAATCTATGCTAAAGTATCTGATTGCTCTGGACACAGAGTCCTTATCCGTAACTGTGGGGAAGTTGGTCAACTTTAACTTTCTAAGGAGTAAGGATTAGGTTATACATAATACACAACTTAGGGTGTATCCGAATAGTCTACTTCACGCCCCGTCAACCCTTGATGTTCACTCGATAGTTGCATTAGCAATCACGGGATTAAATGCAGATCCATCCGAATAGTTACCAAGTGTGCTAATGCACCCCTCACACGCCTTTGGGTCCAAGGGTGACCGCAAGTTACCCTTGACACGCAGTCGATGTGGTGTTTGATAGGCAATTATTTAATTTTCCGTCTGCTAGATAGAGAGCTCGTAGAGTAATGTGATCTTTGTTAACGTACGTTAAATATACTGGTTGATTTGTAGTGTTGTAGAGTTGTTTCGTGTTGGATAATTTGGCTAGTTAGTGTTCAAAATAGTTTCTAAGATCATGGATAGGAAGCGGCACTTCGGACTCAAGAGTGTTAAAAGGATATTTTGCCGTACGAGTAGTCTGTTGCAGTCTTCAATCTCAAGTGCGTGTTAAGTGTAAAGCCATCGAGTCAAGTGTACTTGACTATTCGGATACAGCTTGAGTAAATATGTGTGCCCACATTTAAATCAAAGCACCATTGACAGTGAAAGAATACTAGTACATTGGGTATTATTCTTGTCAGACACAAAAGAGATCAGCCATTTATATTCTAAGACAAAACAATAATTTAGAAAATATTCACATGAATCACCTATTTCACAGTATATCGTTTTGCCATAATCTTAAGGCTAAGGATTTCCTGAAAAGCTTGAATTTCGGAGAAAGTGTAAATGTCCAACCACGTGATCAATAATGTGTTCCTCAATTAACCGCAAAAGGTCTAATCCGCTGCAAAAGCTTTTTAACTTTGTCCAATCTAAACCCTATTAAGTTAGTGCTTATGTTCCAGTTGACGGATCAACAAAGTATTTCTTGTTATTCACTATATTATGCACGTACAGCGACGACATATACTTCCAACTTTGTAAACCAAAAAATACTTTTCAGATGTCCGTCCAAACTAAAATGATTTCCAAATAGCCCACTCAAATAATAGATTTTCAGAACTGCCAACTTACAAAAAAACCTCTTATACAGAGGGGTCCAAAAAATGTACTCACTGTTTGTAAATCAATAATTTTGAAACGAAATGACGTGAGGATGTGGCTCATCCTCACCAACCATGTACTAAAACCACTCACAGTATTCCAGCCTTCGATTCGGGTCGTACTCGTTCATCGTGTGTTGCAATCTTGGGTAGGTGGCAGTGTGCACCACGCATGCGCGAGGGTGGGACAAGTCAACACGTTACAGCAACTATGGCTGAGGTTAGGTTATCATTTGTGGAACGCAAGGCTGTATTGAAGTGGTACTGGAAGTACGAGAACATTCAGGAGGTACAATGGCAGTGACAGAATGAGTTTGGAAAACGGCTACCAACACGTCGAACAATTGCCCGTATTTGTGATAAGTTTGAAGCCAATGGAACTGTTAATGATGTGCACAAGGCAAGATCCGCAGACCACGAACAGCTACAAGTCCAGCGTCCAGTGCTGCAGTGTTGCAACATTTCACCCAATCACCTAAAAAATCAGTTAATCAGGGAGCTCGTGAACGTGGGGTGAGCCGGTCAAGTGTAAGACGAATTCTTAAGGGTGCAAAGTGGAAAGTGTACATTCCAAGACTGCTACAATTTTTTAGTCTGGAGTAACATAGAACATAAGCTTTTT
This sequence comes from Timema californicum, assembly GCA_902141385.1. NCBI lineage: Eukaryota > Metazoa > Arthropoda > Insecta > Phasmatodea > Timematidae > Timema > Timema californicum. Next base: position 155,288 of record CABFOW010001274.1, on the reverse strand, counting down.
TCGTTGGCAATGCCTTCTCTTTGGTGATAACAATAGAAAAATACAACCATTAGGATTAGCCTCTAGGGAATGATTTGATTACACTAAATCACACTGGAATTTTTTTTTACAAATATTTACCACCACAAGAAAATAGTTTATATTTCATAAAAAACAACTACATTTCATGGAGAGGTTACAGAAATAGCAAAGTAGGACATGCCGTTGACAGTAGTATCCAAAAACAAATTTTGAGTAAAGAGGCTTATTTAAAATAACTTCTTAAGCGGAAAATAGATGTTACCTTATTCCTTGCAAGGCGTAATTTACCTTTTAGAGGAAGCAGTGCTAAATTGGGTGACAATGACAACGGGAATTTTCTAGGTATTATAGAACTATTAGCAACTTATGATCCGTTTTTGAAGGATTATACCAAAAATATGAAACAGTGCCAGTTTGAAAAAAGAAAAACTGTTCACTATATGTCATGGAGAAGTCAAGATTAATTTTTGTAGGATGGAAGTTCTAAAAAATATTGTAAGTGAACGAGTAGAAGCTGTTTACTTTTCTTTTATTTGTGATTGAACACCAGACATCTCAAAAATTGAGCAAAATATAATTGTTTTGAAATATGTATTCTACTCTAAAGAAAATAATGAGTGGACCATAAAAGAAAGAGTTTCGGAATTTTTCGACTGTTTTAAGAAAACAGGAAAATAAATATCAAAGGCCATACTTCAAAAGCTTCAGAAACATGGAATAGACATTTACGATTGTCGTGGCCAGGGATTTGATAATTGTTCTAATATGAATGGTAAGTTCAAAGGTGTGTAGGCAAGAATAAAATAGATTAATCCAGCTGCAATGTTTTCATCTTATGCTGCTCATACCTTGAACTTGGTTGGTGTTCACGCGGCTAACAAAGTATCATTATGAGTCGTGAACGTTTTCAACTGTGTCAACCAGCTCTACAATTTCTTCAGCAGTAGTCCGGAAAGATGGGACATAATTTAAATTAAACAAACAAATCTTTACATAGGGCTTCTGACACTAGATGGAATTCTAGAGTAGAGGCAGTGAATCCTATCTTCCAAAATATACTTCAAATAACAACAGCGTTGGAGAACGTCAAAGGAAATGGCAATTTGACAAATGAAGGCAAAGCTGAGGCAGGAGGTCTTAAACAGTATTTTTCTAAATTTGATCGTATTGCCTTGGCCATTATCTGGGCTGATTTATTGGATGAAATCAATATGAGAAATCTAATACTGCAATCTGAGGATATTACACTTGAAATAGAAAAAAAGAACATTGCAGCTTTAAGAGACAAAGTCAATGATAGAAGAGGTATGTGGCCGATTTATATAGCAAGTGCTAAAAATATTGCTGCTTCGTTAGGAGTCCCTGCAGAGTTTTAGATTGTAAGAGAGAGGAAAAGTAAAATATTTTTTGACGAAGAAGAAGTTGACATACTACAAGTTGGAAGTTCCAATGAATAACACTTTAAAAGTAACATTTTCTATCCTATTATCATTGAAATTATAGAACAGCTAGACTGTCGTTTTCAACAAGTAAATTAAATTTGCGACACCTTCAAAGTAATATTGAACCTGAGTGAAGTCACGATCAAGACATAAAATCAAGAAACGGTCCCGTTAAAAGAAACCATGGAAGAGGCAACTAGAAGATTAATATAAAACTATACCAGTGATCCAACAGAAAATTTAACTTATGAAGTAGATAACCTACAAGCAGTTTCAAGTCAACTTTCAAAAATGCAATGAAGAAAAAAAAAAGTTTCCCACTTAGTTTACTAAACGAGATCTACAAATTAAAACTTCAAAGTTTCTTTCCGAAAATTTGTATTATTTTAAGATTATTTTGCACACTGCCTGTTAGTGTTGCATTGAGGGAAAGGAGATTCAGCAAACTCGCATTAATTAAGAATGACCTAAGATCTACTCTAGGTCAAGACAAGTTAAACCATTTAACCATGTTATCTGTAGAATATGAATTAGCTTCCAAAATTGATTATTCTAACGTTATCACTGAGTTCGCAAAAACAAAAGTCAGGAGATTTATAATTCCAGAGGGCACTAGTAAATAGAACTAAACCTAAGGAAAATGATTTAATTTTAAGTATTTTGATAAACCTGAAAAAATATAGATGTGTTATTAATATTGCAAGCTAGGCCTATATATTTTTACATGTAATGTTATTTTTTCTCAAATCTACAAAAAAAAACTCAAATCTAAAGTGATAAGCCTACTATGTTTTTCATAGTCTTAACTAAAAATTGTAATTCAGGCAATACGTGAAGTTTAAGTAAAATTTTAAGCACTAATTAGGCCTACTTTTCTGTTCATATGCGGACAATTATAAATTTAATAAAAGAAAATAATAACTATGGTGTTGATTTTATTAACAGCTATTTGAAACCTTCCTAAAGAATTTCTAGTTTTTATGCAAATTTTAACCAAATTAGCTCAGTAAGCTTACTCCACTGTATAAAGTTTGAAGATATATTTTGTTTGAGACGTAATTTTCATAAACAAATCAAAAGTAGGCATATTTCACCATGGCATTGAATAAAAATGACGACTAAATTTTGCTAAGCATTGTGTTTCTAACGCTAGTCGTGGGCCCGAGTCCGATTATTGTCATGGTGCCCACAAAATCTATGGGCGGCCCTGCAGTTAGAAATGCAAAATATATTACAAAAACAAAACATAATGAAAATAAATTCTTAATATATCCTAAATATTTAGGGGGCTTGGGGGTCAACACCCTTCCCCCCTCGGTATGGCCCTGCCCAGCCACCCCAAACAACTATTGAGGTCTGGTACTAATTACTTATCATATTTCAAAATGAAGAATCAGTAATTGGTGAGCTCCATTGGTATTTACATTACACAATATATCAACCATTTAATAAAGCAAATCTTCATATAATCTGTCCGAAAATTTAGGAAAAAATGCTTATATGTTATTATTATTCATTATAGGGCCTATAGAACAATAAGACTGGCAAAACTATCGTCACTGACCAATTATAGAATAACAGTTTTTAATTAGTACCAGTTGGAGATGGTTTCTGTCAAGTTCAGTATCTTTTATAAACTCCTCAAATTTTTGGAGGTTTAAGCAATTTAACCTTAGTTGTTCATTTTTAAACTCTAATCATAGATTTGAGTTCAAAACCTAAACAAGTTTTTGTGACATTTAAAAAATAAATAGTAAGTCCCCCAATGAATGGTTTTTGAATGTAATTTGTCACATACGAATTGTCCTCCGCTCTATTCGGGCTTTAGGCCCACCGCACATTGGACGCAGGGCAGGGGCAGCAAAGGCAGAGGGCAGAGGTTTTTGCAAGTCACCGCAGATTTGAAGCGAGTCAGGGAGCTTTCACCCAGTGGCACAAGACATGATATGAATTAGAGGAACGTCTGATAGATTTGGATTCCGAGTCAGACTCTGAATTAAATAATTTAATTTTACTCTACTCTATTAGTAAACAAATATATATTATAATTTACTTAATGCGCAGTGTCTAGTAGCATCTAATTCTTATAATGGGTTATACAAACTACTGTAAATTAATTTCATTAACTACAAACATCTAGAAATCTTTTCCCATAGCTCATCTTTAAGCTTCGTCCTCGTGTAGTTTGAATTGTTTGTTTAATATAAAAATGGATGGTCTTGAACTAATTGGATAAGATGTGGCATCACATTACACAAAAACTACGTGCCAGAGGCGCAGAGGACACAGGAAAACTGTATATCTATTACATCCAGAGAGAGACGTGAAAGAGTTATCCCTACACTACACCTGCACTCTATCTAATCTCTAATGTGCGGTAACCCATAAGAACACGTATATTACAGATTTTCTTATTCCTCACCTGCCTCTCTGCTACGCCTACCATGCGTCCAATGTGCGGTGGGTTCATAGATAAGGGTGGGTTTCATTCTTGATTCGTATCTGAAAGGTAACCCATAGAATAGGTAACCAATCCCCCATAGATAATAGATTATCACTAATCTCCTATCTACCATAAATTTGGTAAGTCACACTGCGTAACACACACAGATAATTATTATATTTTCGTTTTAAAATGGCAGATCATAAAGTTGCTAGCCATATAAAGGAAGTTAACAAAGTTTCTAATCAAAATAATGAACATAAAAGGTTAAGATTGCCAAAAAGGTATTTAAGAAATGTTGCGGATCCCTTTGAGGTATACCTTGAGGACGAGTTTAGAAGACGTTACAGCTTTATGAAGGAAATAGTTCGTGATGTTTTGTTTCCTCACGTTCAGCATTTGGAGAAACAAGACAATCGAGGCCTGCCCAATCTCTGGGCCTGCCTGTACCTACGATGACAAAACTACTTCTTAACTTGAGATTTTACGCGACAGGCTGTTTCCAGGTAGGCTATTTTATGATACCAATATTTTTGTTGTCATAGTTGTGATAACAAAGAAGTGGTAAACTTATTTTGTTTTAGTTTGTGGAGATGTTAAAAGTTATTCAGGATGTATACAATTGAGAAGTGTATTTATTTAAGAATAATCAAATGAAAGGTGTGGAGAAGGTATACAAATGTATTTAATTTTGGTAAAATCTCTCAACTGTCACCCCTGAACAGTGGATTCTTTTTTTATAGCGGAAAGTTTAAATTTCCTCGGCAAAATAACATGGGCTCGAATGGTGAAACAGCTGTCCAATAATGGATTTCTCAATAATGGACACGGACACTTCTAAAATTGAATATTCACGCATATCAAACCCTAAACACCGAAAATTTAGTCATCAATTATAATTAACCCTAATGATATATTTTAGGCCTACATTGCAGTAGGCTAATTAGATTGTTTTAAATAATATCCACAGTAGGCTATAGATTCATAGGGGTGACTGGGGAGGAATGGGGCAGTGGGGGTGAGACAGTGAAATTTAAAATATAGCTGTTGGCGCCACTGATTTTATTTCCTCTACAAAAGTTACTGATATCATCTATCCAGTGACATTTTGGTTTGGAATTATAACTTATAACTTATAACAAAAGGAAATAACTAAATAGGCACAATAAATTATACTTTAGAACATCAGATGTATACTTAGCTTGGAATCTTGGCAATATTATTTATATTTAATCAAAATATTTAAAATCTAAAAATAGTCCGCATAGGGAGTCATGAGACGGCTTTGTTACATCCCTCACAATTTCAGGCTATTGCAGGTCCTACATAGTAGGCCTATGTTATTTCATATGGGCATTTTCTATAGGCCTACTCTATTAATAACTTTAAAATAAGGTAGGCTTATTAAAAGCATGGTTATTTTTAAAAGTTTAAAGGATAAATAAAAAGTCTAAATCATACAGCTTAATCAGTGCTTCCAATAGCTTTCATATGAGATTTACTATCAGCTGAATTTACTAAATATAGCTCAAGCCTATTTAAATCTTGTCTAAATCTGAAACTGGAATATATATTGATTAGAACGACTTTAAACTACGGCACAACCTCGCAAAAGAAAAGGAAGGATAAAAACGAGGAAAAGTTGCATTTTGACAGACAATCCTGAAAAATGGAAAATAGAACAAATGGAAACCTAAAGAAGGCCTAATCTACCCGTAAGTAAAAAGGACAAAATAAAATCGTTCACAAATTAGTAAACAATACAGAATCTGAAGATTCTCAAATTGATGAAGCAACAGCCATTTCATCAAAAGAGTCAAATAGTTGGTATTTTTCCCAAATACAAGAAAAACTAGCACAAAATACATTTTTAACAATTATATTGTGATACATTTGTACCCTAACATATTATCTTCCTCTCAAATAAGCGACTGTTGAGTTTTATATGTTGGCTTACAGGGCTGGAATAATTAATTGAAAAGAATATTCTGGATATACTAATACTTGTAATATTGTAAGAGCACTAGGACTATTTCTGTTAAGGCCAAATTAAAAGTGTACTGCCCCTCTCTCCCCTGACAGAAAACATCCAACAACTATTTAGTGAGTCCCCTTTATAATTACAATTTTAAAAATGTACAAAAATTTGTAATGATTTATTTAATTTTGAACAATTCCCGAGTGCAAATATATTCAGCTATAGTAATTTTATAAGGATTTGTCTCATTAGTGTTATTTTACACACTTTTAGTATTTTCTACTCGGAAGCATGGTGACTGTATCCGAGCTCTTCCAGTCATGGAAAGTAGGTGTCGAAGCATATTATTCCTAAATATGTCAATTTTAATTCTCTTCTTTGGATTCCGCTATAATAATTATCATAATTTAGTATATTTATGTAGGCTCGTGGTGTAGATGTCAATTTTACATAATTGACATGCTACAATAAACAATATTTTAAATTTGATATACTTAAGATGTGGGTTGTTGTTCATTGTAATGGTGGAATTTAATTTCAAACTATGCCAGCAATCATTAAGGAAGGTATGTTTATATGAATTATATAAATAAAATTCTATTTTTGCACGATTTATGTTGTTTTGTATTTAGTTATATTACCTTACAAAAAATAATTTACAAGGACTTATTTTAATCAAATATTTTGCCAAATTTAAGTACATATAAAATACATATTTCTTTTATTTTAAGCAAATATAAATCCGAGCCCTAGACATTACACTTATTCTGACATATTGTGATTTGGTTTGAAATTAAAGTTAATTCATCATAACAATGTTCTATAGGACGGAGCTAGTGGAATCATTTAATATTGAAGTATTCCGAGATGATTTTTAGAATTTGTTGATTAGTTACAACAAAGAACTATCAAAAAGTTCAAACCTGATGTTGAATGTTTTAATCTAATATAATTTTGTTGCCGTTTAACTAAGCAAAGAATGGGTCAAACTTCAAGTTTACTATAAAATGACATACAAAAAGTGTAAATAATTTTACCTTTAAAATATTATTTGATAGAACTATGTAACGATAGTGGTTTGGATCACTCTAAAATATATAAAAAGTCATGGATGAAGGTAATTTTTCTTTAGAGTAACATATGTAGAGTATTCTTTTATGATTCATCCAATAAGAAGCTAGCTTTCACAACACCTGTCACCAGGACTCTATTAGTTAGTTTTTAAACTGTTGACGAAGGGAGCAAGAGGCAAGGGGTATGTAATATATAAGCCGTTTGTGTGTATGATAGAGGGCAGCCACACACACAGGTCGCACAAGCAATGTCACACAAACAACACATTCAGGGACTCACAAATGCACTAGCACTGGCTCTCGCAGTCTAACACAGTATACAATAATTTATGTTAATATAACAAGTGTGCATTGATATAAAGCATTTAATCGGAGTATGTATAAGTAATTAACAGATGTTATTTGAATAAACCGTGTGTGAATCAACAGCCATCAATAGTTCTCTTTCTTACATTTATTAGTTAAACCGATTTAATTAGTGATTGGCCACGGAACAATTAACAGCTAGCTAAACGGTATCTATTCCATACAGTGATGATAGGCGCTCGACCACAGAGCTATAGACAACCTAAATATCATCACAGCAATATTATATTAGGGAATTAATTCGTAGTGTTTCAACTAGCTGTAAGTAGCCAATGGTTATTCTTGTCTCTCATGATTGTGTGGAAGGGAATTTGATTTTAACTTGTAGCTTACATTTTTTTTAATGTAAATTAGAAATGTGGGATATTTGGTAAAAGTAGGTTCAATTTCCCAACTTGAGCTTTTGTTTTATTTGCAAAGTTATGTTTTAGTAAATGAGTTTTCTTTGATCTATGACAGTAGTTTTTTCATATAATATAGCCAAGTTTGAAGTTAAATGTAACTTTGAACTAACCTTCATGTGACTTTTAAGCTGTATCAAATATTTCACTAATATAATTTTTTTAGTTTGATTAAGATAGTGTTTCTGTGTGGACTTTACAAAGTAGAGGCATTGTTCATTTTCATCTACTGAATTCACACACACTATTGGTGGATTATGTACATAACTACCATTTATTGTGGCCCTATGGCCTATGTGGAAAAGAATTCATTATCAATATAAAGTGAAGTATTGGCTAACTATGGTTGTGTATGTCTTTTATCACTGTGTCTTTCTACCCATTCAGGTCATACGCTTATATACTAACTACCCTAATGGTTTTTAGGGATTAGGAAGGTTATAATAAGAGGAAGTGTACCCACATTTGTGTGGAGGGATAATGGAAATCCATTTAGGAAAAAAGCACCCTCAATACACCTGACCGAGATTTGAACCCCAATCTCCTTGTCATCAGCAGTTTAACCTACTGCGAGAGTAGTGAGTTGGACCATTCAACCACTGAAGCGGGTTTTTGTATGTTGATCTAGCAAATGTGTGGAGATCTGTGTGGTATTAGCCAACCCACAGCTTGCGGAGCGATTCACACTATCACAGAAGTCTTCGCCGGACGGTTGAGGGACCATATAAGGCTGCCATCAACTCATCAAGAGGCCACCGATGCAATGACTTGGTTCTTTGATTATGGTGGCTTCCCAGGTGTGGTAGCTGCTGTGGATGGGACGCACATTCCCATTGCAAACCCTGGTGGGAATTCTAGTGAGGTATATCGCAACACACATGGCGGCTTCTCCATTAATATTCAGGTTTGTTAACCTGTCTCACTTTAAATTCACGTGCAAGTTTTCATTTTTACTAAATAGCAAAATAGAATTATTCTTTGCTAAGTAACATTAAATTATCAGAGATATTTTATTTTACCAATAATCTTGTGATAACCATATAGGCTTTGTAGGACCTTTATAGTTTGCCACTTGAAAGAGAAAACACAATAGCTTTTGATATTTCTGGTAGGAATTTTTAAGTTAGGCCCTACTGTAATACAATATTGTCAAAAGATTTTTGGAGAAAGTCTGTCACCCGTTAGTTGTAGAATTTATTTTGCCATAGAGTAAGGAGTTAGTAAGAAAGTCTCTCAAAAAGTTTGTTTTTTTCCTTTAACCTCTTAGGGGAACTGTTTGTACAGCAATGATCTGTCTCCTTCAATTAAGACTCATTAATCAATATCTACCTTTTTTATTGGTATAAATTTATAGAGAAATTTAATAGGAATGTGATAACCATAAGTTGTGCAACCCTTAATAAAATGTCGAAAATTTTAATACAAAGTGTTGACCCTTGTGGGCCCAATATTTATTCTTTTTATTGGTCCAAACATACAAATAAAATTATAAATTTAAAACTGGGAGTCAAAAAATGTTTACTTAAGTATAGTGCAATTTTTGCTCTGGTTTGCTAGTATATATTATTTCATTTCACATATATTATGAGTTTTGAATTAATATTTCCATATCTAAACAATGGCGAGAAAAAATGTGTGTGAATTTTCGTATTATTAACATTGTACCTTGGTGACCTGGCGGTCTAGGGATAAGGTGTCAGACTTCTGTGCTGGGGGTCCAGGGTTCAATCCTCGGTCCTGGCACAGATTTATCTGATCACCAAACCCTTCCTTCACCTCTGACAAGACATCTTGTGAATGTGGGGAATGCCAAGCCTCCACCATGGTTCGGATTCCACGTTAAACTGTAGGTCCTCCATTTCATCTCACAATCACCCTACCATTACACATTAGCGTAAGTGCGTACAACCCGAACGGGTAATAAGACGCGGTGCTAATAATAATAATAAACATTGTACCAGAATAAATACCAAGATATATTCTAAAGTAATTAAAATTTCAAAATAACACACACACACACACACATATATACACACACGCGCACACACACACACACACACACACATATATACATATATATTCAAAATACCAGTACTGTATTAAATCCTAATTAATTATTGTTTAAAAAAAATTGTGATGCATACCTCAACATGGATGCCTGGACATTTACTGTCAAGGGGGACGGGGGGAAATTATTTTACTTCCATGTTAATTAGGTTTTAAACAATATAATATAATTATCACCTACAAGCATTCAGGAAAACTGTTCTATTCCAGTAGGTTCCCTCTCATGTTGGATTGGAAAGGAACAGGATAGCCGATACATTAGCGGCATGGAACACCGCACAGACTTTCTCCCGAGCTTTTATCTTAAAATAGACATTTACTAAAACTTCTAAGAGTTGTGAAACAAAATAACATACACTTTTACTTGCTCTATGGAATTAGGAACTAGGAATAATGTTACAGAAAAATTGAGAAAAGAAAAACGTCTTTGTCCACCAAAGAGCATAAGAATCAAATTTATTTTCAAAGACCTTAATTAAGAAGTGTATATATATATATATTTTTTTTTTGTTTGTTTGTAGCTCAGAACCTATTTGTTTTATAAAAATATATTTCAAATAAAAGATTTTTATCTTTAATAGTACTACAACTTTACAATGATAAGTTATTTCGTATCTTAAATAGTTGCAAAGAAATTATGAAAATTGAAAAATTTCCCATATAAAGTGTCCAACAAGCTATTTTCATGAGAAAATGAGAGTTACCGCCCTGTTTATAATAATAAACAGTGTCTAAATATAACATTTAATCAAAATCATTAGAGCGAATTTTGAGAAAATATATATTTTCTTATTTTGCCTAAAGTAAACCCTTAAATTTAGGGTTAAACATCTAGTGCCAAAAACCTTTCAGGAGGACCTTATGAAAATCCCAGATACCAAGTAATAGCCCAATCTGTAAAAAAAAAAAGCTCTAGCCCGAGGTACAGACAGATGGCATCGCGAAAACCACGTTTGTGTTTTTGGGGGTATTGAAATGTCAAAATTTATCAAAATCCTAAGTTCACATTTTTCGACGATCACAAGACTTTATATTCGAGGTGACGAGAGAAAGTAAAAAGGTAACCAAAATTAACACAAACGACTTAGGCCCACCGATTCAAACATATTCATTGAATAAATTCCTGATACATAAAACAGCTGCGTTACATGAAAAATAAGCAACCAAACACGAAGAAATGTAAAACATACATATATAAATTGGTGGACAATAAGGGAAAACTTAGGAAGGAAGCAGTAACTTTATTTTTCCATCTATTTGAGATATTTAACGTGCACTTTCTGAATCGACTGATTAGATTAGCACATGGCTTATAAACTAACCTAAGTATAGTACAGACACAACACCAAGACTCTGGCCGTTAATTCATTACTGTGAAAGGAGAAATCCACATTCACTCAATGATAAATTTTTCGGCCATACCAGGAATCAAACCCAGGACTTTTATCTCAATATACAGACATGCTATCGACTGAGCTAAAGTGTTGGGCAAGTATTAGCAAATTTTAGTCTTAAAACAAGATATTATTGCTTTGCAGCACACCTAATAGGAATTGGCATATTGAATTCCAGCGAGGGCTCAATATGCCAAACTATAAACTCTCCAAAACTTGACATCAACCAACAAAAGCTCAAAACAATCACCAACTTCTACTGAGATGTCATATCTCTAGTGATGGGATGACTTCTCCACCATCTGCCGTGGGAACAACATAACAATGTATTTTTTTATTTAACACCGCGTCTTACTACATGTTCAGGTTATACGCTTACGTACTAATTACACTAATGGATTAGGAATTGGGAAGGTTGAATTTAGAGGAAGTGAACCCGCATTTGCATTGAGTGATAGGGAAAAACCACGCCTGGTTCACCTGACTGAGATTCAAACCTTGATTTCCCCGTCCTCAGCAGTCTAGCTCAACACGAAACCAACCAGCGTGTTAGCCAACTAAGCCACAGAGGCAGGTCATAACAATGTAGATCATGATAAAATGACCTCATTTACATTGAGAGTAGGGTAAAAACTCAAAAACCAAACACCTCCTGGGGCTAAAAAATCCAATTTTTAAGAAGTGTCTTTGATGTGTTTTTTTTAATGTTGTTTTTTGTGCATAGTTCATTCTTTAGGCTCTTCTATACTTTGCATATATATTACTGCACTGTACAGTATTGTGTGCGGTAAAATCAAGACTAATGATTGAATAAATGCTCTATGTTGCTAATTGCAGTTCACAGAGTACTCAAAACAATTTGTAAATAAAAATGAAATGTGTATATATATATACACACACACACACACATTGTATATTTAGTAAATCCACCCAAAGGACTTGGGTAAAGAAAATACTTTGATCAAACACACAGGAATGAATATATCAAAGTAAATACTTTACTCACTTCGAAACATTATTGACATTTATCTCAAAATAAACTAATATTATTTCATCAATAAGCTCAAAACTTTTAACACTATTTTCTTTACAAGCCTATGATTTAAATAAGTAAAACAGTTTGCCTGTTTATTGTGCAATTTCTAATTTTATTTTCTAGATACAGTTATACTTTAGAAGTCATAAGTTAATCATTTAGCTCTTGATGACATAATATTTTATATAGCAGGGATCGGTAACCTTTTAGTAGTGTTGTGCTGTAATAATAATGCAAAATCACTCAGCGTGCCAACCAACCTGAGCCCACCCAAATAGTTTATATTTTTATACTATTAAACTAGTATAACTATAACAACAAATTTAGGTTGATCTTGTTAAATGTAAATGAAACAACATGTTTTAAGTCAAATGCATTAATTAACTTCTGTTTATTGAATATTTGATAGTGTAAGATAAATAAGAATAAATACAAAAATCAGGGGTATATTCTCTGGGTATGCTAGTCCTGCGCTGTATACTCATAATGATATGGACTAGTTTTTTATTTAATTCAATGCAGTCTATGCGAACTGTGTAAACACTAATGTTTGAACTGTTAATAATATACATCTAATGGATTATTAATTTTAAAACTAATATTGGTTCATATTCCAAGAATACCGTGTTTTAAGTAATTATTCTTCCAAACGGCTCTACTTAACACAATAGGAAACCAGGGCTTGCTGCTTGAAAAACGCAAGGCGAGCTAGGGAGGCTCCAATGACCTTGCCCAATATCTAGGGGGTTGCAACACATTCCTTTCCGCTCGCCCACAAGTAATTGGTCAATAAGCTCACTTTTTACACCCCAGGTCATGCTGTTCATGTGAAGCAAGCTAAGCATTGTGCCAACTATTTAAAGAAAGATTCAAGATCACAATGTTTATTTACTAAGCTAATTTAGTATAGTTTAAGTAAAATTATATAAAATTAATTGTAAAATAATAGTATACGTAACAAGCTTTAAATTATACACTAATTAAATACATTGAGCTATGTTTAGGTATTCTAGTCACATGTATTATCATGTATTTGGTAAACACAATTAACCACTCTTTCAAATTTAGGCATTTCAGCACGGATAGAGAGAGTGGGGAAGGGGGTGGGGGTTAGGGCGGGTGACGAGGCTACTTTAACCGTAGTTGACGGTAATTCTTGTTTTTCTTTAGCAGAAAGGATTATGGAGTTTTAATAGTGGAATAAAGTAGTAGTGGCTTCGGTATAGAAAGCCGAGCTTAATGGCTGGAGTCATCGTTTGTGCTGACCACATGACACCCTCTATCCGCAAGAGTTGGCATTAATTCGCCAAACAGTTTGGTAGCCATTCGGTAGGTATAGTATGAATGCGGGTTGACACCATGGAGTTACCTTTATTACATTTTGAGTAGATGTTAATCATCGTTATGGATAAATAAAAGAAGAGAGAATATGGGAGTGGGGGAAAGGGGCTCAAAATTTCCAAAGATAGCATATGATTAAAGGGAAATAATAAATGTTCGAGAACCACTGTTCTATATGGACACATCTTCAAATATATCCCTTGATGTTCTTGAACAACGGTGGTTGAGAGTCCTCGGCCCCCAAATCTCTGTTGCAACTTTTAGAGTACAGCATACCTATTAATTTTTCTCAGAATACACTACTGACAAAAGTTATAAATGGGTTTTGCAAAATTTAAAATCTGAAGATATAATTTTGAAATTAAATAATTGAAAAATAAAACACTTTTGTATTAAAATTTTGACTCAAATCAATGGTTTTAGTTAAAAATTAAGGTTTTATACTATTGTTATTCAAATCGTTCTGCGTGTCATTCTTGGCACGCGTGTCGTTGGTTACCGACCACTGTTATATGCGAATCAAACTGTTAAGTTATCAGGGTAAGGTGGCACTGCTCACGCTGCATGTAATATAATGATTTCTATTATATTTTGTGTAAAATACATGGACTTGTGTTGGCGATTTCTGTCCACTGTTGTATTTGGTAGTGACTTTGTTGTTTATTAAGAAATTGAAACTTTGGGAAGGTGTTTCACCACAAGTGTTTGTGTTATTTTGCAGTGTAAATTTAAACTCTCCATTATAAAGATGAATTCGCTATTGAGATGTGTCTGTTTAGGGATATTTTATTGTACTCACAAACCACAAAGACTTTGTAAATAAACTTTTCTTTTGTCATCGTGTCTTACTAAGCATATGGTATATTCACATATTTACTAATTACACTAAAAACTTAATGTGTTAGGGATGAAGAAGGTTGAATTTTAAAGGAAGTATACGCTTTCTACATTCCAGCCCATCAAACCCTATCTATGGCTTCGCTACATCGACGACATTTTCATGGTCTGGCCTCATTCCAAAGAATCCTTGGGCGTCTTTCTAGATAATCTCAACAATTGCAGCCCCTTAAACTTCACCCACAACAAATCACATCATAGTCTTACCTTCCTTGATGTGAATCTGTTCCTTGAAAACAACCAAATTCGTACCACTGTACATATAAAACCCACCAATCATCAACAATACCTCCACTACCATAGCAGCCATCCTTCATACACAAAAAGGTCTCTACCATTCAGCCTTGCCACACGAGCCAAACGGATATGTTCAGAACCTGACGATTTAACTGAATATTGTAAACAACTCTCCACAGCTTTCCAAAGTAGAGGTTACCCCAAGTCTCTAATAGACAATCAAATCTCCAGAGCACTCTCCAGGGATGACTACGACCCTCCAAAAAAAGATGAAGACATCCCTCTCACAACCCAATACCATCCTGGTCTACAACGTATCAACACCATCCTTAAAAGTGGTTACAAATTCCTAACCAGTTCTACCCAGACACAAAACCTTCTTAGTTCACCCCCGAGAGTCACTTTCAAACGGCCACCCAATCTCCGCAATATTCTAGTCCATCCCAAACTTCCTGACCCCAAGATAATCCGAGAAGAAAAACCGACTACCAAAGGTTCATACCCCTGCGGTAGCACCCGTTGCAGCACATGTGGAATCCACCTACCAGCTACATCCTTCAACAGCAAAGTAACCAAATTGGAATACAAGATCCCTGGTTATTACAATTGCAAAACCAATAACTTGATTTATCAACTACAGTGCAAATCATGTGATGCAGAATATATAGGCCTCACTACAGGTTCTCTCAGACAGCGAATGAACAATCATCGTTTTGACACAAACCACAAAGATCCGGACAAGCCTGTACCCATCCATGCCGGTACCCACAACCAGGACTTTCAAACCTGCTACACCACCAAAATATTAAGAGCATTTCCCAAACAGTGCAACAGTTCTCAACTTAGACAGTGGGAACTGGCCCACCAATGGATTACCAAATCAAGATTACCACCAGGCCTCAACAGAAGATAGTTTATTTCTACAGTATTATTATTATCTTTTAAATTAACATTATTATTATTATTATTACTATTTAAAAAAAAATTATCATCATTATTTTCTTATCTATTATTATTTTTATCATCAGCATCATCAGTTTTCTATAAATATTAACATTAATCAAGGAATTTATCTTTGCTCCCAAAAACAGTTGGTACAATGTGTTTCTAACAGTTTCTTTTAAAAAATTTAAAATGGAGTAATCCATTGTTTGTGTACTATGTACTTTCTTCTTCTTTGTGTTTGATAAAGGCAACAATGCCGAAATATTATGATATTTGTGTTAAAATGTGTGTGTGACTACTTCTACTATAGAAGACAGAAGAAAGGAAGAAGATGTCACCTTTGTGCATTGGATTCTTCCCACATTTTTCCTCTTTCCCTAGGTGGGCTTTCTTCATCAAATTTATTCTTAGTAGTTGGTTTTTCCTTTTTCTTTAGTTTTATCAATTTCCTTTATTATAAAATTATCTAGCCATTGGGCCACCTCATTTTTAGACAAAGGAAGTATACTCAAATTGTTGTGGAGGAAGAGTAGAAAACTATTTAGAAAAAAAACACTCATTACACCCAACCAGTTTGCGAACCTTGATCTCCTCATGATTGGCTTTCCAGTCTATTATGACCATTCGACCACCGAAGCAGGTTTGAATAAATTATTAGTTGTTTTAATAGCGCTAGTGTAGCTAATTCAAATTGGGTGACAGCCTACGTGGGTGCAGGGTTGTTGTCTCACTCAAGAGACAGTTTCATTATTCACCCGGTATAGCTCGAGTCTTGGTGAGTGCGGTTATGAGAGAATATTTATGTTACAGGTGGCTGCAGGTATCAATCTAAAGATTGTAGACATTGTAGCGAGGAGACCCGGATCATTCCATGATGCCACCATCTTTGAGGGGTCAGGGCTGTACATGGCTTTTGAAGAGGGACGTATAGAAGGACATCTATTAGGAGACAGCGAGTATCCTTGTCTCCCATTTCTATTCACGCCCCTGCCGCCTCGCAGTGCAAGAACTAAGCCAGAGATACGCTATAATTTACACTATGAAAAGAGTCTAAATGCTGTCAAGCATCTTTTTGGGCTTTGGAAGCGTCGCTTCAGATGCCTCAACTCAGGCCTCGATTATAAGCCACATTTTGTTGTGGCAATTATCTGTGCGACAGCTGTTCTGCATAACATCAGCAGAGAAGTCAATGAGCCCATGCCAGACGATGAGTTTCCTTGGGTAGAGGAAGTACACCAACCTCTGTCCCCATTGCCTGATCATGCCAATAGAGTTGACCATCACTTCCGAGAAGACTTTATAAGGTGTCATTTTACATAATCTTGTAAATGTGAGTTAAGTTTTTTACTTTTATCTGTATTTTATTTTCCGTCCAACACCTTAGTTCACCTTAGTCACCTTGGCATGCCTACCTACTAAGCTAAGAGTCCCAGGTTTGATTCCTGGCATGGCCGAAAATTAACCATTGATGAAAATATGGGCTTTCACATTGATAAATTGACGGCCAGGGACTGGATGTTGTGTCTGTCCTAGTCTTAAGGTAGATTATAAGGCATATGAAGTTAGGACAGACCTAGTCAGCCGGTAGTGGAACAATATAAGGCTTGAATAAAAAACTGACACAGGCCATAGGCTGGAAACAGTAATGGATGTAAAAAAAAGTTGAGTTTTATTTTCTACAATGCTTAAGGGTATATCCATTAGGATGTGTCCTGTGATCCAAATATTTTAAAATATATATCTTTCCAACATGTTAAATGTAATTTTACAGTGAAAGAACTGGAGTTTTCATATTAAGACTTATAAATATGTTATTTGTGTTTACTTTGTTATTAAGACTCATAAACAATTTAGATTAAAATGTTAACTTTGGTATTAAGATCCATACATATTTTAGTTAACAAATCTCAATTAAATTTCATTTAAATGTTTCATATTTTGGCCCTCTAACAAGATGTCAAATTTTACTGGAATAATGCAAATTATTTGTCAAATTAAACATCAATTACTCTACTTTTACTAGTTTAGTCATAAAAAAGGATATTTTAGTCTGTGTAAGCCCGGCTAGTCGGTGATCTCCAACGAGATTGGGCCATTGTGTCCCTGAATGGGGCTCACGATAAATGCATATAACAATTTTTGTTCAGTTTGGGATGTTATTTTCCTTAGGAGAACGTAATAAAATCTCTAGTACCATCATAAAATCTCATTAGTAAGGTGGAACAATGGAGTATTTCCTCCTTACCTACACATTTGTGCATTGTATTTGTGGTCACCGCCTCCCGCACTGCGTACTTCTGTGCGCTATAGTGGTTTTCAACGTTACGACTCTTAATCTGTTCATTTTGCAATATTTTTGACTTTAAGTAATCATGATCCTCATCATCATCAACAATTGTTTTCACCCTGTGGCCGGATCACTTTAATAGAACTTCCCACGTTGTTATAAAACATCCTGAAATGTTTTTAAACATTTTTTTACTTACTCAATTTGATACCTTAAGATATTTTCCATCATGGTGTACACAGGGAAAACCTGTAAAATTCACAGAATTATTTGATATCGGGGAAAACAGAGAAATGTTAAGGAATTTAATCAAAAATAAGGAAAAGTTTGGGGATTTTGATATTCAAATAATATAGTGTCACTGTTGTTGGTGCAGACATTGTGTGTGGACATTTGCAGAACTTTTAAGGTGTAGTCCCTTCAAAGCATGGCTCTGCATGTTTTTATTCTTTACATATCCAAATAACACCACTCCCGCAGGTTGTATGCCACTCCTTCACACCAAGCAGGGATTCGAGGTGTGCAGCTTAGCATATTTAATTTATGTGGACCTTTGGTTTGAATATACTAAAACGAAACCTCTTCACAATTTGCAAACCTCTCTAAATAACTACAAACAAATAAATACTTCCGATATCAGTTTTGTGGTTACTATATTATGAAAGTATGCATTGATTAACTTTCATATATTTGTGTGTATATTCTTATTGATCCTAAGTTTGGTTGGAGACATGTTTTTCCCAGGAACTACAATATTTCACTAAAAAATTCTTGTTGTCTTCCATAGCAATGCAGCCGTTGAGCGAAGTTTGCTAAGTTTTTCTGTGAATAAAGAATGTCTGGTTGAAAACCTACATGAGGACAGCCTTATTACTCAATGTGTAACTTATGATGCACTCACTGCAGCTGGGGGACTTCTAAATATAACAATTTAAAAAAAAGATGATTCATGCTGTGAGGAATGCATCAGGAATAAGGAAAGAAGCGCTTTAAAAGAAGAGAGATTGAAGTAGACTTAGGTCAAAAAAGAAAAACGGCATCTGAAGAAAAAAGAAACTTAAAAGTGTAAAGAACAGTTTTGCAGAAAGCTAAGGAAGAGGCAGAAGTGTTAGAACATGAAATGCAAAAATTGAAAAAGTTTTGTGGTTGAAAGAATTTTAACTTTTGTCTACGTTCTAAAAAAATATTTTGTTTTTGGGTTTTACTATCCTAATTTTTAATAATGTTAGTTAACTGCAATTATCTTTATTTCCAAGTAATTTTTATCAACATAATATTTGTTGGTTATTTTTCATTGAAGATTCTTTATTTTTATTACTATATATATTTATTAAACAAATTCATTATCAAAAATATAACTTGTGGAAAGTATTGACTGTCAAGGGGTGGAGGGGATAATAGTTTATGTGGTAGAGTTAACTCCCTGGCTGTAATCATTCTTTGAAGTTGCGCCACCAAGGCTGATTACTTGTACCTCTATAAAGTTCCATGAGTGAGGTGAAATGACCTACCGATTTTACCAGGAGAGGTATTCTCACATACCTTCCAGGGTTCTTTTACATGCCACAGGGAATCGACGGCTTTACTTCCCCTCTGAAGGGTGTCAGGCTATGCTTTATTCCCCGCTCAAGAAAAAGCCTTCGGCCTCTGTTGGGTTCAAACCCACAAACATCGGCTCCTGAGGCGAGCACCAAGACCACCGAGGATGACAGTGGTATAGCTCATTCAAAAAATGTAATGTATGTGTGTGTATATTCTGTTCACGATAGTTTTTACCTGGATGACAGTTCGAAAATCATATGTTTAGGTTTTGGGTTACCAACAAAAGATCACTGTTTTTTTATAAATATAAATATTTTTAATTACCTGTTATATATTACATTAAAAATAACGTAAACTTAAGTTTTCTCATACTATTTCATTTTTTCAAATAATTTCTTTTTATCCAACTCAAAACAATATTTTAAACATAATTAAAAGTACTTATTTTTCGTTTTGGAATGTTATTGATTATGTTTAATATAGTGCACACATCAATACCTTTTAATACAGGCATCGTATTTACTTGGAAAACAGAAAATTCTTGTCATTTTTTTTTACATACAATAAATGATTTTATGATTATTTTATCGTATTTTGAAATATTTAACTGAATAAAATATTTTCGTCAACTGCGTGTCTGCATCATTGTAAAAAACTTGTTTACCGTTATGTTCAATCATATGGTTTAGATTCGTCAGTCGCCATTTTGAAGCTATTTTCGTTAGAAGTTTTTGTGAAAGTGGTGTTAATATTTTTTTAAGGGGAATAAAACTATAACTAAACTTTGTGTTCGACCTCAAATAAATATATAAATAATATTGGCCTAAATTACTGTGGCTAACTATCACATTAATATATTACTATCTGTTTTCATTACAGTCATCCAAAGTGATAGATGTCAGCTGTTGGCGTAGTGATATTTTAGGGATTACTTCTAGTAACATTTCGAGCTGTAATCCAGGTAAACTTAATGACTTATATATATGCACGTGCATTAAAGATGGCTCAGATCCACCTGTTTTCAAATCTGAAAATTCATTTGGCCATCAAATCCCTAATTAAAATTTGAATTTTAGAAAATATTGTAAGCATAAGTGTTTAACTTTCCCAATAACTAGGATTTTTTCCTTCACTTCCGATTTTGTTTACATTAAATGGTATATTAATGATCTGGGGTTTGATTGTAAGGTTTTTCCTATCATTATTTTTGTTTTAACCACAAGAAACTATTTAACTATTTTAATACCTTTCAAAATAACTCATAGTTAGTACCTATTTAAAATAATAATAATAATAATATTTAGCACCGCGTCTTACTACCCGTTCGGGTTATACGCTTTAAGTACTAATTACACTAATGGAATAGGAATTGGGAAGGTTTAATCAGAGGAAGTGAACCCGCATTTGCGTGGAGGGAGAGTGGAAAAACATTTAGGAAAAACCACCTTCAGTTCACCCGACCGAGATTCGAACCTCGATCTTCCCGTCCTCAGCAGTAGAGCTCAACACGACAAGCGCGTTAGCCAACTACGCCACCGAGGCGGGTACCTATTTAAAAAAAGTGGTTATGATTTGGGTCTTGAATTCGTTAATATTCCTTATAGGTTCTAGGGTCCCACCCATCCTTAGTATAGAGTACTAGAATATATGCGTCAATATACTTGATTCTTGATGTAAAAATGTTTAACTATGACCATGGACGTGCCTGGCTTTCAGACTTTGGGGGGGGACAAAGACACAAAATATTATAAGTGATTTAACACTCTCTAATAATAATTGTTTATATACTTAGTATAAACAACGCGTACATTAGCAATACTCTTAAATTCAGTTTCATATTCAATATAAATATATCAGATGCACATTAATACCAATTCAAAAATTTTCCTTTAACTCAGATTAAAATAACAATATTTTTTCTTAGTTGTTCAAAATTTTAAATAACTATAGCCCTATCTGCAAGAGTATTAGTAATTTTGTATTAAATAAATAATAGGGACTATATTTAGTGTACCACATTGACAACAAAACTTATAAATAAAATACTTATATGCCATACAAAATACTTATTTTAAATTAGCATAGGCTTCGCCAAACACTCTCTTTCTTCGTTCATTAACTACAATAAACTTGTTCATAAGATTATGAATGCTTATCTTGTCTAACATATCTTTATGTGTGTGACACACAGCCACATGATTAATGCGCCTCTGTGTCATATTGTTCCTCAAGTATGTTTTAAGGCGACGTAACGAACTAAATGATCTTTCCGCCTCACATGACGAGCTTGGAACAATCAGCAGTATACGCAACAGAACCTCAACATTACTGCGCATTGCTCTCACTTCAGGAGATAGCCTTCGAAATGCGGTTAGGGCATCTTCAACACAAGTAGGTGCACTTAAACGAAAAAACATGTTTTGTTCAATTTCAAAATCTTTCTCGTTAATTTCAGGATATATTTTCAGCACTGGGTTTATTTCTCCTTTTAAAAGACTCCTTTCCAATTTTCTCATGTGATCAAGTCCTTCTTGATCAAATCTTGACTTTAAACCTCCAACAGCTGTGTCTATAATGGCAAAATACTCATGGCGAAAGTAGTCCTCGACTGAAGTAGAAGTGAACGCTGTAGCAGGACCTGTGTAACGCATTGGTGGTTTCTTCTGTCTTGGTAGAGAAAGAGGCTGCAGGTTGTTGGTAACAATGATTTTGTTAGCTTCTCCCCAAATTAATAAAAACTCGTCATTTTCTCTGAGTCTTTGTAAACTAGAAGACACTATTTCTATGGCCTGCATAGGTCCGGAAGTATTCATTTTTCTTCCCTGAAAAGATTTATTCAAAATTTCTAAATTATTTATTATTTTCCTTGCCATAAGGGATCCTAAAACAGTCTCTCCTGACTCAAACACTTTGAATAACCCACTTGCTGACTGTAAGTGATTTGCTTCAACAGACAGTGCTTCAAGTGTTTGTAAAATCATTGAATAGTTTTCCAGAATCTCTTCAATCTGAGCACCTCTGTATATCCACCTGGTCGGACAAAGGGGCTTAATGCTGGCATTAGATGTCAAAGGACCATTAAAAGTAGCTTCTCGGATATTAATAAACTTGGTTTTAGCTGTCAATGATTGTGAAAACAAAACTCCAAGTTCATGGGCCCATTGCATTGAATTCCTCACAGTAATTGATGTATCACATGCATCCCTTGTTACCAAGTTAATGCAGTGCGCCCCACAGTGAACAAACACGGCTAGAGGCTGTCTATCCTTTATTATAGACTGTACTCCTTTGTTGATCCCACTCATATTTGGAGCACCATCATAGGTTTGTCCACGCAAGTTCGAAAGAGGTAGTTGAACTCTGGTCATTATATCAAAAAGAATGGCTGCAATCGACTCCCCAGTTGTTTTACTAGCACTGTATAGCCCCAAAAAACTTTCATGAGGCTCTAAGTTTTCATCAACCCAACGCACACATATACTAAGCTGTTCAGTCCCAGTAATATCACGTGTACCATCACAAATCAAAGAAAACAAATTCAATTTGGAAGATTGAATTTCAGCACAAAGATTTCTCACAATTTCATTACCCGTTATTTCCAAAATCTCATTTTGAATTTTTCCATCTGTGTATACCTCTCGTTCCTTATTCAACCAATTTGCAAGATATGAATCATCCTCGGAACGTGGTTTAAGAAGATGAAATAAGTTTCCACTTTCTTGTTGATTTCCTCTTAAAGCTAAGCCTTGCATGGCTAAATATTTAATTGAAGTGAAAATTTTCAAAAGACATTCCCTAGAAATCTTACGTTCAGAAACTAAAGAAGAGTTTAACTGGTTATCAATCGGGGTTTTCAGCTGTCTATAACTTAAAACTGCTTGTAAATGACTATCTGACTTTTCATGTGAACGAAACTTGTCCAATGCCTTTTTCCAGTTTTTAAATCCATTTCTAGAAAACGCCGGATCCATTTTCCAAGCAAGATTTTTATCAGGACATAATTTATTATATCTATTACAATAAAAACAAAGAGCTCCATCGGCACTGTTTGTAGAGACATCTATATGCAGCCAAGTGAACTCCTTATACCATGCTGGTTGAAACCGAAGTATTTTTACTTTTAAATTCTGAGTTGGAAATTTGGTTGGTATTGTAACTGGCTGGTTTGGTGCCAGATATGTATTACTTTCACAAATATTAACTTGTGATTGATTAAACACATTTTCTGTTTTATTAAAATTTAAGTTGGCTTGAAAGGACTTTTCTTCAGACTCGCCAAAGCAGTGTTTTTTAGGAGATTGTAGTTCAGTTGGTGAATCCTGTTCTCTTTTGATTAAGAAACGATCCATGCTCAAAATATTACTCAAATCACGCTGATTTATATTAAGTTCACTTTTACACACAAACACATTAGCAAATACGACATAAACTCATTTATTTACAAAACATTTAACAAACCACACGCCACACTATTTATTCTTAACATTCACAAGATTGCTGCAACTATTCGAAAAAGTTAAGAACTTGCAAATAAAATAAAATAATTTACTAATACAATAACAGTGTCACCAGCCTAATAACTATTTTAGCAGCGCTAGTGTCTATACAAATGAAGCAAGATCCGCCTATTTAATAAGGTAATTTAAATTAAAATTAACTAATTTCAAGAATTAAAAAAACTATTCAAATAAATCAATAAATTCTCTATTGAATTTAAGGGTAAACTTTTGGGGGGGGGGACGTGTCCCCCCCGTCCCCTCTACCAGGCACGTCCATGACTATGACAGACCTGGGCCTACCCTAACTTTCTATCATTTTATGCTTTTGAAATAGGGCTTGTTTGTCTCCGAGTACCTTTCATACATACTGGATTTCTTGAAAAAAATATACTGGAATTTCAAAACTATAGTTAGGTAGACACCCTGGAACTTATGAATTTCAGTTTTATACCACACTGGGACGTAGTTGTTTATCATAAGTTTTTGAAATTTTGAACCCCTTTACCACATTTTCTCCATTTCATTCTTAGAAATTATAATATTTAGATTTAGTTGGTTATTTGGAGTTGTCTCTATACGATACTATATATTTAACAAAGTTTCAATTTTCTATGCATAAAAAAAGTTTAATCATTTCCTGGAACCCCATTTTGAAATTTTCCAACTTTAGATTTTTTCATTTATATGGAGCAATTTTAAAACGTTCCTGCCAGGTGAAATTTCAAGTTTCAATCCATTTGCCTTGCTGGTCTGTTAATTAAAACTGTTGGAAGTCATTGGTTAAGATAAATAGACAAAACAAATAATATTTTTAAGTTTTTCCTATTCAGCTTGTGGAAGTTACCAGGTCCAACTAAAATTAAAAAGTAACAGAAAACACATTATGTGATTGGTCTACCACTAAACCATTATTTACAGATGTTTTGCTCCTACATTGTCGTAACATTTTGTGACTAGTCAATCCTTTCTTCAAAAGAGTTTTTAATAATCTTTCTAATTTAAAGTATTTAATGTACACGTTCTGATTCAATTGATTATATCAGCACATGAAAATTTCTATGAGCAAGAGCAAAATTATTCTGGGAAGGTATTTTCATACCTTTCAGGATTCTTTTATATGCCACAATCAACATAAGATCGACGACTTTACTTCCCTTTCAAAGGAAGTAGTGTTACGGAAAAATTCATCGACTCCCCCTGAGTTTGAACCCACAAAAATATGGTCCTGAGGTGAGCGAGCACTTTACCCCAAGACCTCTGAGATCGACTTCAAACAAGCTGTACTTTTTATTTGTTCATGGCAGTTTGTCGATTACTATAGCACAGGGTCTCCTACATGATGTTAAATTAGGGCTAATTTAAAAATTAAAAATGCTAGGGTAGATATGAGCTAATTGCATTTTTAAAAAATTCAAGAAATTGGACGTTCTTGAAAAAAATTCATGTGGGCTATTAGAGAAAATTTATATTTTTAAACAAACAACAGAAGATACACACAAAAAAAATATGTAGAAACGATACCATGGAGAGACTGTTTTCTTAATCCTAATTTTCCTTTTGTGGTCTTAGACGTTACCAAACACACTAGGCACACGATAGTTGGTGTCGTCGCTCCCCAAGAAGTGTTGTTGGGGAATCAGCGTCACCACACTAAACTCCTCACTTCTTTTACCCAGAAGACAAGATACACTCTATGCTGGTTAGCTCGCAATTCACACTCAATCTTTTCTACTTGATGTTATATTTCACTTCTGGGTACTAACAAATTTAATGATATAAATAGTAATGTATA
Source organism: Timema californicum (assembly GCA_902141385.1). NCBI lineage: Eukaryota > Metazoa > Arthropoda > Insecta > Phasmatodea > Timematidae > Timema > Timema californicum. Next base: position 129,527 of record CABFOW010001274.1, on the reverse strand, counting down.
TTTATAAAGAATCCTAACAAATTGCTTTACAAGAAAGGAAAATAATGATTTGAAAAGCTAATAGCCTAAAAATGAAGTTATTGAATTGAAATTTTATATTGAAACTTGATGTTGCTTACAACTTTAATGACCATCTAGATATCTTAAAATTAAAAACAAACCCCACGCTTTCTTATATGATTAAAAAATGTCAGTTATCTCATGTATAGATAAATACCCTGTATTCATCACAAGGCAGTTTTAGGATAATCATATCTCGCAGATTACGATGGGCAGGACATGCAGCGTGAATGGAAAAATCTAGAACAGTGTTCAAGGTATCAATTAGTAAATCCAATGGGAAGAGACAATCGAGAAGTCCTAGATGCAGATGAGTGTTTAATATTAGAATGGACCTGAATGAAGTATGTAATGAGGTGGACTGGGTAGAACTAGCTCAAAATAGGGATAGGAGGCATATTTTTGTAAATGTGACAATTAACTTTCCAGTTCTTAATGCTATAAATTAAGTATGTAACGTAAAGACTAAGGTTAGGCCTATAATAAAGTATAATTAGAAACATGTTGAACGCTATTAAGACCATAATAGTCCTAACTTGATAAATAAAAGTACAATTGAAACTAGGATGTTTTGTAACTATTCTGGCAAGAAGAATATATATTAACTGATAAACTTTGGTGGGGGGATGGTGAGATTGATAAAAATGAAGTATAAACTTGTCCAAATGTATTTTGTTATGAGTATTAATGGCACTTGCAAGCCTTAATGTAAAACAAATGAATATAGTATAGTAATAATGATAATAATAATAATAAAATAGATGATGATGATGGTGACAATGATGATAATCTCTAATAAACATTTCTTTGTAATGGTAGAGAGCTAAGAGGATCCCTAACCACTTCACAATTGCACAGTAAATAAAAGTGTTATTATAGAAGTCTTAAAAAAAGTGTCACACAGAAATTTACTAGCAACTCTTAACCTATATTCCATTCACGGTAGGAATTGACTTCTGAAAGGCCTTTTTCCCTACCATAAATCTACTATATTGTAGGATATTGGTAGGAAAAAAGACCTTTCAGAGAGTAATTCCTAGCGTGAATGGAATATACCAATAATATTAAATGATTTGTATTATTTGCGTGAATATTTATGTGGCCATGTCTAACAAGTTGTTGTGTTGTAATTTTTTCAGATATAGGAGTGACACACAAACATGTGACTGCTCACTGGAAAAGATTTTTCCCGATAGAAGACTGAAAAGAGCAGTCCAACATAAGTCACGGGAACAAGTGCCTTCAAGGACGGTCGTGTTGTTTCCTTGTGCCGAGAAGGGCAAGTACAAGAGTACTGTGATGGAATTAGATGATCCAGACAATGTTAGCTTATCTTCGGTTTACAAATTTGATGGTTTTCACGAGAACTTAGAAGATCATACCCAAACAACAACGAGAAAGTGCCAAAGCACCCAGCCTTTTCAATGTGATGGTGGGTAGACTGCCTCATTTTTATAACTTAAATTAGAATATATAGTAATACCTTACTCATGCACATATTTAGGAATCATTTTGTGGGGGTAAAGGAAGTGAGGGGGATTCCCGGCTCATACTTTAACATTGCTGGACCCATATCAGTGGGGTTGTGGAATAAGGTGTAGGCCTTGTCCATTCTGATTTGTTGTTGAGAGGGTAGATTGATAATCCAGTCTATTGCAAGAATGGCACCTCAGACCAAATGGCCATTACTGTGTATACAATATCTCTTTCTGGTCAAAAATGAAGCTTAACTTGAGGAGTAATGTTCCTTCAAGAATATTGCTGAAGAGGCGGCGTTGTTGTTGGAAATGTTTTGTAGCGAGGAGTTTTCAGAATTTGAAGATATAATTGAAAGGGATAGTTCAATTTTGAGTGAAGAGGAAATGAAGATAGAAAATCTTGAGAGTGAGTACAGTTTGTTCCCAATCGACATTGAGAGGGCTGGAAAATGCGACTGGTTGTTCAATAGAGGTGGTGGAACAGGCAATTTGATCAGCCAACCCTTCTTGAATTGTCCCCAATCAGCAGCCAAGAATATCAACCTCTTCCCACAGGACAGCCGTGTAGCCAGTCCAATCATCGATACCTCTGAGAAAAAAAATATTCTCGATCCAAAACCCAGAAAGATAATGATGAATGTAACCGATACAATTCAGACCATCGAGTTGGACCACCAAAACTTAGTCCACTCCATCCAAACCCAGTCATTGCTCAGCAAGAGCCCAAATACTATCCATCGTTTGGCTACTCACCATCATATAACCAGGCGAGTCATTAATCCAAATAAATATTAATAACCCATCAATAAATCTGTCTTAAAGGTGCTTACAAGTCTTACAAATATGCTAAGAAATATTTTTTATTCTATTCTGAGTATGAATATGCTAAAATATTACCCTAAAAATAACTTGTTGGATGTACTAACAATGTTTCATTTATGTTTGTTTACAGGAGGTTAAGTTTTCCAGCAGTTTTCAACGTCACTTAATTTCTAAAGTTGGCCTAAAATGAGTGAATAATTGTTAACAAATAAGTACGTTAGTGTCTTAAAATCATCTTATTCTATAAACTTTAAAGAAGACTTAATGGATAAAGGTAGGCATAATTGCCAGAAAAACTTCAGGGTTTCATAATAACAAAAACGACAAATAAAGCTTCCCAAGTAGACGAAATGTTGTATTCTTTGACCTGGTGAGGAATCTGTGCCGCTTGTCTATTTTGTTCTCTCTTCAAACTCAACAGCCCCTCCTACCCACAAGCACTAGGTTACACGAGACAAGATGATCAATCAGCATGTCCAAAAATACAATGAAAATACCATTCTAACATTCTATTATTGTTATCGTTATTATTATTATTACTACTATGGTTTAAACTAGGAAGGATAGCCAGCACACTTACCTTGATGATACTAGTGTAGAAATTGTTTAGATAGAACACTAAAAAACACACAAACACATTTTTAAGGACTGTCACAGACGGCTTCATCAGGTAAGAGAGTAGAGACTGATGCTCTTGGTTGAACTGCAAGTTTGACTTTCCGCAGCTGACTGTTTTTCAGTTATGATATCACGCTCTAGATGGTAGCACTTTTAATTTTTCTATCTATCTATTCAAAGTTGTGTTATATGCTGTATTATTATTGTGTCATTGAATGTATTAATAATTGTGCTGGTAGGAAGGAGAGGAACTACCTAAGGTTGAGGTTGGGGGCTTGTCTGGATTTGATGATATATTGATGGGCCAGTTCCCATATCCTTAGTTGTGAAGGGTTGCATATTTCTTTGTTCAGAGATTTGACCACCTTGGTTGTGTAACAGTTATTAAAGTCCATATTATGGGTTTTGGTATGTGATGTTACAGGCTTGTCTTTATTTTCATTTTTGTGTCATGTCGATGATTATTAATTTTCTTTCTTAATGTTAGTGTTTCTTAGTTTGTATTGTATACATCACATTTCATTTAGGAGAAACATTACTTTAATTTCCTGGACAAAGTATACCTGCAAATTAAAGGTACTACTATGGGAACGCGCATGGCCCCCTCATATGCAAACTTCTATATGGTTAGATTGTGAACCCTTCTTAGCAAAATTAAACCACAATAGGAGGTCCAAATGAATAACATCAAAAAAAAAGGGCAATAGGAGTGAGTAGCTGGAGTTCTTGTTTTGAATGTCTGAGTATAAACATTCAAAACGCAAAGCACGCAACTCACATCGGTTGCGGGAACGATATGTTGACGGTTGTTCTCAAAGAAAATTATATATATGTATATATGTACCCAAAAAGAAAAGAAAACACAAACATGACCTAAGGGTATTATCTCTATTCCTGACATTAAAGAAAACTTGAAGTTGCATTGTTGATATTTATTCATAAATAACATAATTAAATATAAAAGTATAAGAATATGAATAAGTTTGAACAATAGAGACATTAATAAATCATAATGATAGTCGAGTTGGCAAACAAATAGTATTCTTTAAGCTTTAGAATGATTGCTGTAAAAAAATTATGTATCAAAGTTCAATGCAGTTTTACACTCAAAACAGCTGCATCAGAAAAGAACAATAATAATTAAATCATTTCTTTCTGCACAGAACAAACTAGTAAAGTTACGTGACCCTCGTAAACAAATATCAATTACAAAATCTATCTTCACTATTCACAAAGGTGAATTCTCAAACTTCTCTCATTTTTTCTAAATCCTCTATACACATTCCCATTATACACAAAACCCTAACTAAATTGCACAATCTTAATAAGGTTAATAGATATTTTCAAGAATAGACAAGTGGAACCTTTTTTGTTATATTTATAGACGACAAAACCAAAATTGGCTGCAAAATATATTAGCCCTTATTATAAATTTCATTCTGTCTCACAATCAGATCAGAAGTAATATCCTCAAAACTAATCGATCCCCGCAAAAATAACCTAATTATCGACATCTTCAATAGTAAATTAAGTATCAATATCCCTATAATAATCAACTTTTTTCATACATGTTAAAATTCAACATCGATCTAAGATCTACATGCATTATAAATTTCCCTTCGCAAAATTAATAATATATTGCCGAAAAAAGAATTTTGAAAAGTTAAATTCTATATTATAGTAGAACAAACTCTCTTCACAGCTTAAGCTCTTTGGAACGCCTTTGATTGTGTGGCACACTCTAGTGGGTGCCGTTCGAACCTTGATGGCAGTGGCTAGTCTAGCTTGTGGTGCGGCTATGCTCGGTTGTGGTTTTTTTTTTCGACTTGTAGTCCGAGACACGAGGTAAGTTGTATATTTTCCTGACTCGACTCTCCTATGCTTGAAGCCAAATGCTAAAACTGGAACCTATGGTCCTGGACAGACAACTGCTACAGCCCCTTTGTTGGTTCAGATACATCGATGACATCTTTATAATCTGGACCAGCCCCATTCAGCAACTCAAGTCCTTCCTGGCAGACCTCAACAAATTTTCACCGTTAAAATTTACCTGGAAAATATCCACATCTGGATGTAGACATCACACTCCATCAAGGACACCTGAAAACAACTGTGCACACCAAGGAAACCAACAAGCAACAATACCTTCATTATGACAGCTGCCACCCTATGTGCACAAAGAGATCACTCCCACATAGCCTAGCCATAAGAGCCCTAAGAATTTTCTCTGACCACAATAACCTTTAACAATACAATAAAAAACTGTGGCATGCTTTTATGAACATAGGCTACCCCAAAGCACTGATGTGTAGTCAAATAGACAGAGCTCAAAATAGCGGGCCCACAACATCAACAGGAACAAACAACTATCAACAGGAACAAACAACATCCTTCTGGTCACTACACACCACCCTGGACCCCACAAACTCAACAAGCTCTTGAAAACAGGATTTCCCATACTGCATTCCTCCACCACTACACAACTTGTCTTCAAGGAACCTCCAAAAGTAACCTATAAACAACCAGCCAATCTACACAACCTATTTGTAAAAACCAAACTGCCAGATCTCACAATTCAACCCGAACCCAAAAAAATATCAGGGTCATTTCCCTGCAATCACACCCCCTGCAAAACCTGCACCATACATAAACCAACATATTCATTCTCCAGCAACATAACTAAAATAAATGATCCAATAAAAGGCCACCATACTTGTGATTCTGAAAACCTCATCTAGCAACTGGAATGCAACCAGTGCCAAGCACAATACATTGGTCTCACAACAGAAACATCGACATGACACAAAAATGAAAAATAAGCCTGTGGAATCACACGTTGAAACCAATAATATGGACTTTAATCACTGTTACACAACCAAAGTAGTCAAATCCCTGAAAAAAGTAACCTTTCACAACCAAGGATATGGGAACTGGTCCATCAATATATCATCAAATCCAGGCAAGCCCCTAAGCCTAACTTCAACCCTTTTCTACCAGCACACATTATCATTATTATTTAAAAAAATGTTTACCTCATTTCACTACCTGTTCAGTTTATCCACTTATGAATTAGGACCGAGGGAGATATAATGTATACAAAATGTAGCCAAATTTCTGTTAAAAAAATGAGAAAACCATTAAAGGAAATTCAAACTCAGTACACCAATCAGATTATAAACCCAACCTTCATCCCACCGATAGAACAGGCTGTACAATATTGATGTCTTTATATGTGTGCACATTATCAAAGGGGTACAATATTTTACTGTAACAAGAAGCACCAAGTAGTTTATTAATTTTTAACATGAATGGTTTCAAATTGAGGGCTCCCTGGCCACCAATAAGTCAAGAAGAGACTCTTCCATTGATGTGTTGAGGAAGACAAGATATTTTATCACTTTCTTCCCTCAATATGAATATTGAAGAATTTGATTCTTGAGTGTGCGTGTGGAGAGGCGGGGAGGAAGGCTCATGTGCCTAAAAGATTGGAAAAAAAAGAATGTAATATCTATCTATAATTTGTATAAAAATATCACCCGTTTTGGATTGTAAGTATAAATTATTGTAATGTTTATTTTGTGTTTGTTTAAAAATGTATTGTTATTTGTTATACTTTGTACAAATCTACAAAAAACCGTTTATTTTATTTATGTACAAACTATGTTTTTTGTTTAGTGATGTATAAAAAATATTTTTATTCCTATATTTTGTACCAAAGGGCAAACGATTTAATTTTGTTAAAATTATGCTAGTAAACCAACAAACAGAGGTGAAAACTGGTCACTAATGTCAGTTAAAGTATGTATTTTCGTCTTGGTTAGTAGTAATTTTTTTTAAATTGGTCAGTCAAGTCAGTATTTTTTTGTTTTTGTGTCGTGGTTCATCCTTATGCACTGGACGAAACTAGTACTGGTAGCCATGCTGTTGCTAAATATTTCACAGGAACCATTTCACTGGACAGTGAAGAGATAGTGCAATAAGAGCAGAACTTATCTAGTATTTGAAAACTATTTCAGCTGACCTCACTTTTGAGCCATCTTTTGAACATATTGGGGAAACTTTCAAGTTTATGTTTCCAAATGCAGTGCTCAAAGACTGTTCCCTCTAAAGGACAAAGGCACATTATCTAACAACATATATGCTGGGCCCATACTTCAGAGAACAGTTGCTGAATAATTTTAAAGGTGCGTATCGCACCTTGTGCTATGATGAAACCACCAATGCAGCATCTTATAAAGAATTACAGGTAGCTTGGATACGGACTGGTCACTAATCAAAAACATGATTGTGGCCAGGCACCTACGAATTTATTTTATGGGATCGGCAATAGCTAAAAATATTTACAGTAAACTTAACGGAACCTTGGATTTATCGCAACTTCCTTGGTCGAAACTGCTAATGCTAAATAATAATGGGCCAAATGTCAACAAGTCTGTCACTAAACTTATGAATGATTATCTTGTTCTAACATATAGACAGGCTATGGTAGATATTGGCACTTGTAATATTCATGTTGTCCATAATGCATTCCGTAGAGGCATGGCAGAACTGGGAGATGATGCGTCAAATTAAATGTTTCTTCATGATTATTTTTCTGCCTGGTTATCAAGGTGGGAGGATTTTACAAGAGTTCAAAGAGATCTCAGTATCCTAAATCATTGTTTCTTCTAGGTGGTTATCACTAGAGACTGCTGCCGAAAGACCTATTGAACAGTGGCCAGCAGTAACAAAGTACTTTACGGACTTTGTTCCTGAGAGTATAAGTAATTTGGTGAAATCTCCTACAGTGTTTGGAAACATAACTAACCTCTTAAAACTTGAGATAATGAAAGCAAAGGTGATGTTTTGTAGCACGAGTGTCTGCTTATTTACAACGTTCACTCAAATGTTCCAGAAAGAGGAGCCCTTGGTGCATGTGATATATAGTGAACTAAAAACACAAGAATCTTAATGAATTGGGTTTGTAAGAGTTCACCATTGGTTTTTGAAGCCTTCAGTGAATACCTTTGAGAAAAGTAATCAACTAAAGTAGAATCTGTGACGAACTGAAAAAATGTTCTGAAAAGGAAAAGCTACTATTTTTAACGGGAGCAAATAACATTTCATTGCAGGCTGCAAACACCTCTTGCTCCAGTCATCTTTGGTCAAGCCCATCCTCAGATATCTTCAATGTTTAGCTCCAGCACGAGTCAAAGAAGGAACCCTCAGGGATATAATCAAAGTAGCAGCAGTACTCCCAATGTTTATTCCCCCGGGCATGATTGTGAATGAATGGAAACGTCCAAGACTTGAAGACGAAACTGCCAGTGAAATTTGCCGCATTGATACATACTGGAATTTGTTATTTTAAAAGACAAAACCATTTGTAGATCCTTAAATACCTACTTGTTACCAAGGTGGTAAAAGTCATTATCAGTATTGTATGGTATTATGGACATAGAAAGAGGGTTTTCAATGGAACGGCCAAAAAGAAAAGGGAAAAGGAGGAGCTAGAAAGGTTGAAGGAGATAGACAGTGAAAGTGTAGTATTCAAGAGAATGAAGCAATACTGGAAAGGTTGGCACAAGAACAAAACAAGAAGAGGATGATGCAACTAAACAAATTAAGGAGCCTGCTGATAAAAAAATACATGATGGGATTCAATATGAAACAGCTCGAGCTAAAAGAAGCGAAGAAACTAATGGAAGAAGAGGACAAGAAAAAAATGCATGCAGAAAATTGTTTGTTAATAAATTCTTTTTTCAGCAAAAAACCAAAGAAAAAGTAAAGATAAGTCTTACCTTTCATTATTGTTTTCATCTTATTCACAGTATAATTTTTAATGTTTTTTGCTGTTTTATTATTCTATTATTGTTAAAAGGGATTTTTCCCCTTTTATTTTTCACTACAGTAAAAAGGTGTGTGATGACTGACTAAGAGGATGGTGGAGGCCAGATAATAATAAAAAAGTTTTAAAGAATCCTAATTTTACTTTTAAAATGCTTAATTTATTGATAGGCCGTAATAAAATTTGTAATTTTTTTTTGTATTTTGGTTAGTAAAGTTAGTAATTTTGATCCTTCGGCTGGTTTTCACCCCTAAACAAATAATCTATTTTTGTTATTATTGTATTAGAATACAAAAATTATTTTAGCATTCTGTGCTTAATTAACCCTGGAAATCTTACCCTAATCTTGTTTTTTATTTTAATTTTCTATACAATATTTGTATGGTTTGTAATAAATTGTCTAAATTATACAAGAGTGGCCCTCTTCAGGGCTGGGCAGGAAAGAAAGCAAATTAAATGACGATTTAACTTTGGGCTCAAGGCAAGTTGGAAGGAAACCAAGGTATAGTCGCCAGTATTTTTGCAATTTTTATAGCAAAAACAAGTTGAGTAAAATAAGATAGAGCTTCATAGTTGCTCCTTCCTAATCTACCAGAATCATATCTTTATTTCAAGCTTTCATGCGTGATAAGGTGCATAGGCTTAATTCTGATACTCAAATAAAACCCCACCTCAGATTACTTTAGATTAGGGGTTATTAAATGAAAACATTTTTTTTAAAATTTTTTAGTGCTGCGTTTTACTACCCGTTCAGGTTATATGCTTAAGTACTAATTACGCTAACGTATTAGGAATTGGGAAGGTTGGATTTAGAGGAAGTAAACCTGTGTTTGGGTGGAGGAAGAGTGGAAAACAATTTAGGAAAAACCACTCCCCAGTTCATCCAAATAAGATTTGAACCTTTATCTCCCTGTCCTCTGAATTCTGGCTCAACATGAAACTAGTGCTTTAGCCAACTACGCCACCGAGGTGGGTCAAATGGGAATAGTATTGAGAAATTCACCAGGTGTGCCGCGAAGTTCTCAATGGTTGGTTATTGTTGATATAAAAAAATTAAGAGGAGTTTCATTTAGTTATAATTTTTAAATAGATATAAGAGAAAAATGTTTGAAGGCATACGTTTATTTTCCAGACAATTTAATAATGAGAAACTTGAGTTTGTTTATTACACAAAAGTTAAATTCGTGGTCAAGTAGAGGAGACAAACACACACATTTTGGTTCAATTGAAAGAATTCTGAGCATGTGTGCATGGTCAAGTCTCCCATATAGTGTTGCAAACTTACACGTCCACGGCCACCGTGCTGTGAATGAAACAAGAGTGAGAATCACTGCCTTAGATGCACATGTGGAGGGAGCAGTAGAAGAGTTAGCTCCCACATGAGGCACTGTTGTCCTTCCTGGGGAGGGGAGCTTACATAATGAGAGATACATACCATACCATACTCATCACATGGCATAGCGTGATACAGTCTCGTAGATTACTGTGGGCAGGACATGCAGAGCAAATGGGATACTCTAGAACCATGTTCAGGGTATTGACTGCTAAACCCAATGGGAAGAAACCATTGAAAAGACACAGATGGAAGGGTAGCATTAGAATGGACCTGAGAGAGGGTGCAATGAGGTGGACTGGATAGAACTATCTCAAGATAGGATTAGATTGTAATAGAGTGGACTGGATAGAACTATCTCAAGATAGGAATAGATTGTAATAGAGTAGACTGGATAGAACTAGCTCAAGATAGGGGTAAATGGCATTCTTTTGTAACTGGAGCAATGGACTTGGTTCCTACTGTCATGGAGTGAATATAATAGATATAATTAATATTGTTAGACTTGTCACCATGTCTTAATACCTGTTTACCTGCGGCTGCGTTGGTCCTGACTTCAATATATATTGAATAGTACTTAAATTTAAGCTTAGTTTTACCCACTTGGATGGCTGCATGGTTCAAGGCATCACAATGGACTAGACTGTCAATGTCAGGAGATAGGGGTTTGAATCTTGGTGTACTAAGGATGGATTTTGATGATTGGGAGGTTCAAATACCTGATAGCTTTTATCTGAAAATTAAAATTGTTGCCATGGTGATGCGTTGTTTTTAATGAGGTTTCACCTATCAGAATCTGTTTTTAGGTTAAAATCTTGGTTCACATGTTTAGTAAGCACATACCTAGGCTCTAACTACATATACAGTTAGAACATTCAATTCACACTTTTATAAAAACTGACAAAGCTATTTGTAGAGTTATAGTATTGTGAGTACAGTAAATGAAATTTTGTAAACGTTGTACCAAACTATTGACCATATTTTAACAGACACACCGAAATTAGTACTTGCAAGACAACCTAGCTTCTGCATCGACATGACACCATCTGGTTCCTCTCACTCCTTTAGCTGCCATTATTTAAAAAATGTTGAACATTGTAGGTGTTGCCATTAGCCAAGTAGTTACGGTAGCTAGGTTTATATGCATGCGCGCACCAGAAAAACAATACCAACCTTGCGTTTTCTGCATAAAAAATATATTCATCCAACAGATAGCCATCCTGCAGATAGATTCAGTTTATAATACACATAAAATATTAATGTGGTTGATAACCTTTATTTAGTTGTTGAGCTTAACCCCCAAATAGCAATACTTATCTGGTAGTCATAAGACCGGCCTTTAAGTATTTAAATATCTTTAGCTATTTGCCTGAAGACTTCCGAGTAGCTAATTTTTTTTATGTAAAACATTCTCAATGTTTTTACTTATCACCATCAAACTCTCATATTACAATTCAATTTCATACAAGACTTGACTGCTTTTTTAAAGAACGAGGAATAATCTTACATTAATCTATGATGGGTTGTAAGCAATAGAGTTATAACAATTTATGTGTAGTGATAAGACTGGTTTTTCCCAGTATTATGCATAATATGCTAATCACATATCTTATTTACAAAGGAGGGAGGGGTAATAGAGTAAACAAATTAGGTTTCATCTAAAACCACAAAATTAAGTTATCTCATGCTAGAATATGGTAAGATCTAGTAATCTGTTTATTCTACATTTTTTCAGATTAATTAAGAATATAAAATACTGGCACTAAATTTATATGTTGAAACTTTTAACCCAAATTTGGTTGTATTCTTCCCTGGCTTTACTTGGGTAAAAACTGATGATTGTTTTGAGATTAAAACTTATAGTTTTATTCAAATGAATGAAGAAATGCATAGAATATAGTAATAGAAGGGAGAAAAACATGGATGAAAGAGTGGACAAAAGTGATACAGACTGATGTGGGAGGAAGCAAGAAAATATTGTATAGTCAAGTGAGCCAAAGGAAGAGGGAAAATAGCAAAGAGGTCTGAATAATGTATTTGCAAAAGGAAGGACAAGGAAAGAGATGAGAAGGTGTGGAAATCATATTTTGAGAGATTGTTGAACCCAGAGTGGCAAGGATTGGTACAGAAGGAAGGAGAAGAAGAAAAGGAATGGGACGAAGGGATAGAGGAGGAAGTAGAAGAGGCCTTGAAAAGGATGAGGAAGGTAAAGGCACCAGGAGTGGACGAATTCAAGGTGGAAATGATAACAGCAGCAGGAGAAATGGGTCTACATTGGTGGTATAGAGTAGTAAAGACAGTGTGGAGGGAGAAGAAAGTGCCGAAGGGTTGGACAAAAGGTATATCACTAATATTCAAGAAAGGAGATAGGAAGAGGTGTGAAAATTATAGAGGCATAACACTGACATCTAAATGTGTAAATAAGTATGAAAATATTTTGGAAAGGAAAATGAGGAAAAGCGTGAAGGGAAGATGGAGAGAGGAACAACTTAGTTTCAAAGAGAAGAGGTCGATGATAGATGTAATATATGGAACTAGGCAGTTGATGGAAAAGAGATGTGTGTTCGGAAAGGATCTGGTAATGGCATTTATGGATGTAGAAAAAGCTTATGATAATGTGAATAGAAAGAAAGTATAAAAAGCAATGGAGGAGGCTGGAGTAGAAAGCGGAGTGGCTAGGAGAGTAAGGAATATGTGTGATAATAATGTGAGTTTTGTAAATACGAAGAGTGTGTGGAAAGAGTGGTTCCAATTAAAAAACAAAGTCGAGCAGGGAAGTGCCCTCTCACCATTACTATTTGTATTGGTGATGGAAATGATCATAAATAAAGTAGCAGGGAAACCGAGTGAGGAGAAAATGGATGACAAGACAAAGAACAAGGCCAAGAAAGCTGATATAATTGGATGGGGTAGAGTTGAAGCAAAGAGTGTAAAATATCTTGGTAGTGTGATTGAGGCAAAAGGGGGCAGTAGAGAAGGGTTTTCTACAAGTGTGCAAGATACCTAATATGGAAAAGAGAAGTGCCCCTGAAGTGTAAGTAAGTGTTGTATAAAGCATAGTTTATACCCATAGTTATGTATTCAGCAGAAACTTGGACTTTGGATAAAATAAAAACAAAGGAAAGTGGAAGCCATTGGAATGAAGTTTTTGAGGAACATGCTAGCTGTCACCAGAAGAGATAGTTGAGGAAGAAGGGATGAGATGGTATGGACACACAATGAGGATGGAAGTGGAGAGGATTCCAAGAAGATTAATGGATATTAAGGATAGAGAAAGATGGAAGCATTTTACCAAACTGACTCGGCCACAGGCTGGGAACAGTTTATGATGATTATGGAGTAAGTAGGGAAGAAACTGCAATGGAGATCAAGGAATAAATGGGAGGAACAGATAGCAGCAAGTGTGCAAATGAGAGGAGGGTGGAAGAGAATGTAGGAAGAAGAATGGTGGAAGGACAAAAGTGAGATGGAGGCATTTTACAAAACACCTAGCCACAGGCTGGAAACGGTTTATGATGATTCATTCGATTGAATTCGAGTTTTGATGATTATTAAATTCACCCAAACTAAACATTAAATCATATGCTTTAATTTACTTTACAAACTTTAAATATATTATTTTATGGACAAAATTGTTTTCACCAGCGAGGTCACCTTGAATGATAGTGATGCAATCTTTAAGGGCCCTTCCAATGCTCTCACTTTAGCTTGTACAATAGAATATTTAAAATCTAGATAAATATCAGTTTATATTTATTTAAACTTTAAAAATAGTTTGGTTCAAGACTGAGAGGATAGCAAGGAATTTACTAAGAATGTGCTTTAAATCTACAGTCCTAAGAGTGAGTCTGTCAGTATGCATCAGTATTTAAGAGACCGTACACGAGCAGTCTTCGTCTTATTATTTGTATCAGTCTCAGCTCCTGCATGCACGTGAAACATGGATGATAATAAAAAGGCGTGGGCAGTCTTTGTTTGCTACTGATACTGAAGGAAACACTGACGAACACACGCACATGGTCAGTCTTATTGTCAATCTCTCCCTCCGCTTGTAAGACTGATAGGCTGAGACTGATGTGATCAGAATATTCAAATGTTCTTTGATAAATTGAATACATAGTTATACAAATTTCTATGAGATTTTTAACAAGTTTACAATCAAAATAATCTATCTACTTGATTGACTCATTGGTAGCAAGTATTTCCACTCCCCCTTTTATTTTAATTCAAGTTAACCATTTGATTTATATACAGTAAACAACTTTTCCCCACCAAATCTTTCATTTTGAAATTATCTATAAAAATAAGCCATATAAAACTTACTTTGGAATACAAGTTATTATTTTTTAGATAGGGTGAGATTGTCTGAATAACTTTATATTTTTTTCTCTCTCCATTTATTTGGGTATTTAACATGAACCTTTTGAACTGACTATTTATACCAGCACACAACTTAAACACTAACTTAAATCTAGAACAGGCACAACATTCTGCCCCTGGCCATTAATTAATCACTGTGAAATGGGAAACCCACATTTCAATGATATATTTTTTGGCCATGCCAGGAATTGAACCAAAACCCTTAGCTCAGTAGCCAGGTACTATACCGACTAAGCTAAGGTTCAGACATCTGAGTAACTGACTTATTTGATTTCTTCTTCTATTATCAGTTTCAACAAGTATTCTTTTATTGTAGCACCAAACCATTAAGTTGTTCAACTTGAGACATCCTTGCCTTCAGCGTGGTGACATAGAGAAAGATATGACATACAAACTGAAGGTGTCTTCCTGGCTCCTGCTAAATAATGTGTCCAGAATTCACCAATGATTTTATAAGTTATGGAGAGGACACAAAATAATTGAATAAAAAATACTAGAAATTGTTTTGTTTTTTATGAATGCCTAGAAGTTATATATTTGAACTTATTTCTATTAAAAATAACCTAAAAAGTGTAATTATTTAATATGGGTTTTGAAACGATTTAAAAGCCAGTCCCAATCTTATATTATGTTTAACATCATGTTGGATGGATTTTCACTGCTTTTCTAATTTACCAATTTTCAAACTCTTATAAAACCAATAGGCGTTGGTGAGCATGAAATTAACTAGTTGGGAAACCGAATACAATATGAATCTGAAGCAAGATAAGAGCATTTAACTACAAGATGATACACATTTCATACAACAAATATATTTTGGTCGACAGAAAATATTGTAAACCTATGCAGAACAATAATATTTTTTTTTATACAAAGCCGATCAAAAAGCTATTACATTTGAAAGGTTATTTCAACTACTCCCATAATATACAAACTGCTTTGTGTAGGCTATAGAAAGAGAAAAATCACAACCAAATAATACATTTTTTACTTGCTTGATACTTTAGGGAAAAGAAGAATCAAACAAACAAATATTAACTTTATACTCAAAGAATGGATTTCATTAGGTATTTAACAAAACACTTGTTTCAATCATACTGAAATTAATATATTATATCTAAAAATAATTCATTCAGTATCAATATCAATCATTATCATCTTAATAATTTGCAGACATACATTCACATTATTTACTGTATAATTATCACAACATATGCTTGTAGTCTCAAGAGTGTCACTTTTGTTTCGACACAACAGCATTTTTAAGTCAGTTAAATAATGCCTCACATAGAGCCCTCATTTTTTTTAAAGTTTCAAATTTATGATTTAGTATATCGCTAGGTGGTATGAATATAATTTAGCATTACCTTACATGTATTCATAATCTCAAATTTTTAAACACTGTCACACAACATAATAATGAATAAAAATACTCACTTTTAAATTGATTAGAAACAATTTTATTTGGAGATCTCACAATTTAATTATCTAGATCAGCGATTCTCAAACTGTGGTACATACAGTTAATATTCCCGGTGAAATGCCGTGATAAGCCAAACTAAACGAGTAGAAAATTAAAGTGGGAAAAAGATAGGGCCTCATCAAATATTACAAATATATCCGGACCAAGTCTAGCCGAGTTAAAACATATTTAAACTGTGATTGGATGTGTGGCAAATTGATCCAAACTCAGAGACAACTGATGCAGCCGCACAGTCTGTGTTATTATATTCCTGACACAATTAAAAATGTTCAGAAAAAGTAAATATTCAGCTTAATCTTAGTGATATTCCAAATTACAGAAACTGTGAGTGTAACACGCCAATCAAAAAGCTTGGTAATCGCTGATATAGATCATAAGTCTCCAATATAATTTGGATAAGCGGTAAACTAGTGATGATTATGTAGACATTTTTTCTGAGTACAAATATATGACACCTATCTTATTGCTTTCTATTTTCAAAAGTTGAGGTTTGAGTTTATAATAAATGGATCTAGGGTGGTTTGCTAAGAAAACAAGGTCATATTGTAATGCTAGGAGGTTGTCTGCATCATCACAGGAAGGTTTTTTTTGAAACATTTAAACAGGTCATTAATAGAGATGCAGAAAGAAAAATGTTTTGAGAATTGTTCCTGTGGGATGTCCCTTAATACTGACTATTGGAGAATGATTTTCTAACACACGACTTATATACTTTATTTGGTTTTGGTATTTTTCTGGCTAATCCTTTGTAGAATATTGATTAAAATACACACAGTATTTCCTTATAACACTTTTTATTAGACATTAGGGATGGGATCCTCCAATTCTTAAGACTCAAGAAATCAAGATGTGAAAAAAGAAAAAAAAGTTGCATTTTTATTTAAGCTCTAATATAGATAAATGGTGATTCAGAACCAACATATAGTACAAAATGAATAACCAGACCGCAAGTAATTTAACACTCAACTGCTATGCTGGCGGCCGGGGTTCAATCCCCGGTCCCGGCATATATTTATCTGATTACCAAACCCTTCCTTCACCTCTGACAAGACATCTTATGAATGTGGGGAATGCCAGGCCTCCACCGTGGTTCGGATTCCACGTTAAACTGTAGGTCCTTCATTTCATCTCACAATCACCCTACCATTACACATTAGCGTAAGTGCGTATAACCCGAATGGGTAATAAGACGCGGTGCTAATAATAATAATAATAACACTTAACTGAATGCATGACTGTTATAATTAATGTATTTTAGCAATACATGTTAAACATAGTTACTATTTACTTTTCCTCTTGAATATATATATATGTATATTTTTACAAAATGTGGATTCGGGAATTGAAGTTAAAGTGTGGATTCAGGAATTGAAGTTAAAGTGAAGATTCGGATTTGTAAAATGGTGTACAAATCTATATCTATAAAATACTGTGATACATCAATCTTCATTTGTGATTTTTCAATAAGGCTGTGAGTACGTAGATTTTGAGCTGAGCTTGTCATTAAAGCTAGGGATCGAGTTTTGTAGGCTTGTAATTTTCGAACTTCCTCTTGATGTACATACAAATAAAATTTTAAATTGCAATAGTAAGAATAAGCTACTTAATTTAGATGATATTGGCAGTTTCACTTATAAATCATTTGATAGCTAAACAAATTGTTAAAATTAAAAACAAAATTCACATTAATAACAGAATGGAACTTTAAAACTACTTTCGACAGGTAAACTAATTCAACATTTTCGTCCATTTTGAGCTATCCTTCAATGAAGTCGCAATGCTATGACACGGCAATGAAATTAAAATACCTAATTAGATCACTAAATATTTGAATAATCATACTTTTACATTTCTTTTTAAATCATAATTTAAACATTGAGTAGACATATTGTTTTCGAACCTAATATAATTAAAACTTGTATTAATACGCTCAACTATAAATTTAGCATTAGTCACTATTTTGAATCATTATTACTATTAGCACCGCGTCTTACTACCCATTCGGGTTATACGCACTCACACTAATGTGTAATGGTAGGGTGATTGTGAAACGAAATGGAGGACCTACAGTTTAACATGGAATCCGAAACACGGTGGAGACCTGTCATTCCACACATTCACAAGTTGTGTTTAATACACGTCTTTTCAGAGGTGAAAGAAGGGTTTGCCAATCAGATGAATCTGTGCCGGGACCAAGGATTGAACTGTGGTCCCCCCCAACACAAAAGTCTGACACCTTAACCCTAGATCGCCAGGTTACCTTACTATTTCAAAATATAATTATGTTAGTTAACCAATCTAAAATTAGTGTTGATCAACATTGCAATAGATGTTATAATACTTATTGGATTTAAATAAAAGAAGCATTTACTATTTCATCTTTATTAGAAATATTTTAACCATACTGTTTTTCATTTCAATGTATAAATTTTGCGGTAAGATAATTTCTAGTGAAAGTTCTTTTAAGGTGCATGGAAGAATGAAATTGGAACCGAAAAAGTGATCATCCACAATTATTACATTTCTAATTTCTTGAGATTTTAACTTTTTTTTAAATAGGATAATTAAAGCTGTAGAGGCTTATTTTAGGGAAATATATGCTCATTAATTTCGATTTATTTTAACTTTTTGTTTTGTAATTGTTAGGGTGATTCTAATGTATTCAAGACGTGTATGGAAACATTGAGTATTTTTTCTATTATATTTTAAAACCCAATATTGTAATTTTAAAATTTATTTTTCATCATTATTTACTACTTATAATAATGAGTGTAATTCTTATTTTAGAACAAGTTTTATTTTAATAGTCTTAAAAACTCAATTTTAAAGATAAGGTATATACATTTTGGATTTGTTTTGACTGGTGACATTTTAAAATTATAAATTTACTCCAACTTTGGAGGTTTAGGAAATATTCAACTCCCAGAACCCTATTTTTCATTCATCCAAAGTATAAAAATTAATATTTGCAAGTTAATGTATAAATACGTTTTGCCATAATAATAATAATAATAATAATAATAATAATTGCATGGAAGAATGAAATTGGAACCGAAAAAGTGATCATCCACAATTATTACATTTCTAATTTCTTGAGATTTTAACTTTTTTTTAAATAGGATAATTAAAGCTGTAGAGGCTTATTTTAGGGAAATATATGCTCATTAATTTCGATTTATTTTAACTTTTTGTTTTGTAATTGTTAGGGTGATTCTAATGTATTCAAGACGTGTATGGAAACATTGAGTATTTTTTCTATTATATTTTAAAACCCAATATTGTAATTTTAAAATTTATTTTTCATCATTATTTACTACTTATAATAATGAGTGTAATTCTTATTTTAGAACAAGTTTTATTTTAATAGTCTTAAAAACTCAATTTTAAAGATAAGGTATATACATTTTGGATTTGTTTTGACTGGTGACATTTTAAAATTATAAATTTACTCCAACTTTGGAGGTTTAGGAAATATTCAACTCCCAGAACCCTATTTTTCATTCATCCAAAGTATAAAAATTAATATTTGCAAGTTAATGTATAAATACGTTTTGCCATAATAATAATAATAATAATAATAATAATAATAATAATAATAATAATAATAATAATAATAATAATAATAATCTTTATATATCTCGCGCTATCACATTTATTAAAAAACAAACTAATTTTAATAAAGGAATATTCAAATAGGTAGAAAAACATTTGCACACTCATTTAAAGTTCAAGTAGTTTTAAGAACTCAGTTTAGTTTGTTAGACCAGATAAATTGCTTAACTGAACGCTTGAAGGGAATTTTATGGTGCAAGGTTTCTATTTTGACTGTTAAAATAGTATCAAGAACAGTATTGAGGTTATATATATTCAATTTTTATCATTCTTTGCCGTTATGAAAGGTAGAAGAAGTCTTACCTTAACGGATTATACTTTAACTCTATATTATAAGTTATAAATAGTGACATAATCCAAGGTAGGCTTTATCCCTTACAGGGTAAATCTTAAAGGGCGCATTACAAATTAATGTTCAGATGACAAAAATCTAAAACCATTAAATTACATGTTGTGATCATGACTATATTTACTAGATTAGGATAGAATATGTTAATCATGTTTGAAATATAAAATTTGATGAATACATTTATATAATGATTTAACAAAAATATTTTTCAGAATTTTTTCTCAAAATACTAGAACTTTGATTCATCTCTGGAAATATTTCATATAATTTGATTTGACTTTGGATTGAAACTTTGTACAACCCTAAAACATCAAGCTAGAATCAATTAGGAAAGCAAAACATAGCTTTTCTGCTTTCTTACATCAAGTTAAAGTATTGTGATTGTGGAAAACATCATTCTTAAGATTATAACGAATCTTTATGTTTTATGAGAACACTAACCCAAAAAAGTGGATTTTACAATTGTCTTGTCACTGGCCACGGTTCCAAAACATCTGGATGGATTTTGTTCAAACTTGATATTTAGATTTTATAGGGCTATTATACACGGGAACTTTTTGATTTTGACCTTATACCTCAAATTAAGGGTAGTTTACTAATTAGTGATTTTTATTAGTTGCAAATTTTTTGAAAATGTTCTAACAATTTTGATTAAAATGCATATCTAAGATTTGTTTGATATGACCAATAGTTTTTGGGCGAAAATTCATTGAAGGGTTGTTTACAAATATGAAAAATTTGAAAATATCTCAAATATGTATTCATGATTATCTGTGTATAACCCGAACGGGTAGTAAGACGCGGTGCTAATAATAATAATGATGATGATTATGTTTAAAATGTATGACAAGTAAATAATTTTGGGATAGTTAACAAAAAATCAAATTTTAAATTTATTTCAACAATTTTGTTTAAAATTTATAAATAAAGAGTGTTTATTGTTATCAAGAATATGAGACATTTGTTTTTACGAGGAAAGGTAGATTACTTTAAACCTATGTTTGAAAATTATCTTCAAAGCTATAATACACAATTTGAGAAAGTGTGTGTGTGTGTGTGATTGTGTCGTACCATTTATTTAGTTTCAAAGCTTACATGAAGCTATTAATAATAAGCCATGTGTTGTAAAGCTATTCTCCAAATCAAATTTCACTCATAGGGGTTGGGTAGCTGTAGGACAAATGCATAGTAAACTGCCCAAATATGGATGCTGTTCAAGAAATATTTGCCAGATGCAACAGTAATAATGTCACAACAAATATACTATGTTTAGGGTTAGATACTAAAGTAAAGTTTCTAATGGAAAATCAGAATTCAATATATATATATATATATATAAAAAGCGCCACTAAAGTAAATAGTTGAAGTTTGGTATGTTTGGTCACTAGTGTTGTGCATGCAATTTTAGTAATGTTGTATGTTACAGCTATCTCTAGCTCAAACTAATATACAGAAAGAACCAGCCCTATCGGCATGATTTATATTGATTACTTTTATAAACCAGATAAAAAATAAATAACTTACTAGTATAGTCAGCCTAGCATTTTTATATTTGCTGATTTTTGAAGAAATAAGCAATTTATCTTAAACCAGAAATTCTATCAAAGTATGGTTTACTGCATTCTTCACATGACAAGTCAAATTGGGATGAGTGAGTACTTTATAATTTTATTTTATTTTTTAAGTATGGCAAAATGACTTCCCACATCTCAATTTCACTATACATTCAACATTTTCTGCGACTAATCAGAGGTAATTTTTTTTTTTGGACAAGGACAAGATTTACTCTGTAACTTCTTCCATGGATACTTTTATACAGTTTGCAACTGGTCAATGTAATTAATATTCAAGTAAACCACCATTGAGCTTGAATATTAGGTCACAATGTTCCTTTATTCTATTTGATCATTTTTTTTACAATAATTTTAGATTCTTGAAATTGGTATGCCAAAGACTAAAGAAGCAACACTGGAAATTCATTGTTGCACCAATAGCTTACTCAAACTCTCACATGCTACCACATTGGCAATACAATAGTTTCTCCTTTTCTTACATATTCATATTTCTAAAAATGGCAACTTATTACTTAATGACTATAGCTTCAAAGAGGAGAATAATTAGAAGATGACAGACAGACAATTATACAAATAAATTACCAATGTATAAGATAATTCAAATTAATTAATGTATTACGTGCATGTTATCTCCTAACTTTTGATCAGTTTAAAATACTGTAGATTAATGTAAAGTAAGTGGTAGTGAAGGAAGCCAACCTAAAAGGATATTTAGGTTAGTCCTGGATAGGGGCAAACACACTTCTCTCTTCATTCACTTTTCACACTTTTGTGTGTACTGTGTGTAAGTATAAAGAAGTGTGAAAACTGAATGAAGAAGAGAGAAGTGTGTTTGCCCCTATCCAGGACTAACCTAAATATCCTTTTAGGTTGGCTTCCTTCACTATCACTTACTTTGTATTATTGTACAGTCTTTCTACATAGTTTTCATTTGTCTCAAAACCATTAGGCAATTATTAATTTCACTACCAGAAATTGGTGCTACAAACACACCCGCTAGATATATTAAATATTGCAGTGTGATCATTCCAATGTCATGATAAATTGGTCACATGAATAAGTCTAATGGACTTGTATAAACAAATAATGTGGGAGCAAAAATTATTTAACTAAACATGGTATACATGATTGAAACCAATTAACTTTTCTTTGTTTTTAATCCATCTGAAACATTTTAATATACTTCTATTCAAATTCATAGTTTTAAGACTTATTTTATCCTAAAATAATAATACAAGAGTTGTCATTCTATACACATTTGAGAGAATAATTCATACTTTTGGCAATGTAGCAAATAAAATATACTGGCATAGTGAAGAGTATATTTGAGTATATGGTATGTGTTGAGGGAGAAAATACAAATAGGCCAAATCTCGGCTATCTAAAATAGACATTTCAATAGCAAAATTTTGGTCTAACACACACATCAAAGAAATACAGAAAAACATATTTTTAAACATAAGAGCTAAATACTAATATCCCCAAAAGTATTATATATGTGTTCTTTTGACAAAGTAGAACTTTGAATGGAGTTATTCTAAATTATTATAAAAAGTGAAAACTGAAAGATATATGTTTAACTTCACTATAGTCAACTTTAATGTAGCATCTACATGGAATCTTAATGTAAACTAAAATATAAACAGTTATTTGGAACTTTCAGCAGAATTATACGAGATCCAAACATAACATTGTCTTAATGCTATCCTGTTACGCACCAAGCAGGCATTTCAAAAGATTGAGAATGAAAACTTGAAAGCCAAAGTTAAGATTATACCGTGTGTTTTACTTAATGTAGCATCTAAAGAAAATGTGAATTCAATCTGCAGTCTACACAGCTATTCTGAACTTTCAACAGCATTATACCAAGTCCGTGCATCACCTTGTCCAGATGGTATTCTGATATGCACTAGCCGTACATGACCATCTGGTGTTTCAATAGATTGCGAAGGGGTTAGAGTCATGATAGACTCCCCTTCCTGATTCTCTTGATCTTCATATGAGCCCTCTTCCATGTTATGCTGAACAGCCGGCACTGCTGGGACAACAATCCTCTTGGTGTACTGCCCACCAGCAGTGGTAGTTATCTCGGCCACCTCCCCGTGCAGATTAGCTAGTTCGCTGGCATCAGCAAAGTGTACTGATCCATCAATAATGAGGTGCTGCACATTGTCTTGATCCAATTGATGAACTTCGTCTTCACCGTCATCTCCTCCGACCACTACAGTCTTCTCCGCATACATATGTTCATCTCCTTCCTGTATAATGACATGATCTTTCAGCTCGTGGATGTACAGCTTGGCATCCTGATCCGTCTGATCTGTCGCATCTACAATTGTCATTTCCATGTCTCCAGCTTCCACTGCTATATTCACAAGATCTTCTTCATTGGTGAGACGCGGTTGGTTTACGACGATCGTGTCGTTAAGGTGCCCTTGACTTTGCATGTGGTTGTAAAGCAGTGGTTTCCGCATGAACCCCGCCCCGCACACCAAACACTCATACGGTTTCTTGTCCGAGTGCACAAACCGATGTGCGTTTCGATTGTCTCGGGAGTTAAATGCCTTGCCACAAACTTCACAGAGAAAAGGTTTCTCTCCGGTATGGATACGTCGGTGCTTCTTAAAGTGCTCAGGATATACAAAGGTTGCTTCACAGATAGAGCATTTGTATGGTCGCTCCCCTGTGTGTGCAGCTTTCACATGGTAGTCCAACAGCCGTCTTCTCTTAAAACCTTTACCGCAGTCTAAGCACTTATAGCGCTTGTCCTGTATAACACAATACCAACATCATTGAGGTTTAGAAGAATACTAAGAAACACAAGCTAATCTTATATAATTATAATAGGTTTAATCGGTTATTGATTGATTTTAAAAGACTATTAGAAAAAATATATATACTAAGGTGTAAATTTCATGTGGTATTTACTCAGGTATAGTGATTTATATATAAATATATAGGCCCTACCCTGAAATCTGGACATAGCCTATACACACAAATATACCATATTAATCCAAAAATATAATAAATTTTTTCAAAAAACAAAGTTTTTATAAAACTAATGGGTGGCCTATAATCTCACTTGTTCATAAAATATATTCTACCTACATTTAGTTATATCAATAGGCATCGAAAGATTTTATCACAACAGGCAGTATTCTTTAGCACTCAACCTCGACAAAATTATTTAAAAATAGACAAGCATTTAAAGTTTAGTGCCTATCTTATCATTTACATTCTAATGTCTATTGTTTTAATAAAGATACAGTTTAGAGAGATAAATAACACAAAAATGTAAGGTTCAACCATGGTTATAAATATATAATGGCTATTTATACTTTTCTTAAGTTCGCTTTTTCATATTAAGCTTTCAGTTGAATGTCCCAAATTAACAAATATCCCAGTATTTTTTCTAGATTTTGCAAAATTCCTTTTTCCAATTTTTACCAGTCACAAAAATTACCCTGTTTTTCCCCAACTTTCCACGTGCGTGACAAACCTCAAATATATATAAATACCTATTTGTTTCCAAAGAATAAAAAATGTGATGGTCTTAGCCATATGCCAACAAGGTGTACCTGGTAGTGGGTGGCGCGCTTGTGGGACTGGAGGTTGCTGCGCTGACTGAATGTGGCACCACAAAACTCACACTGATAAGGTTTTTCTCCAGTGTGTGTGCGCTCATGATCACGAATCTCTGCCTTGCGCGCAAATGCTTTGCCACATGTCCTGCAAGAAAAACAATGCAACAAAATTTGTTTGATTTGGGTTTAAGTCAGAAACCTTTGATTAAATTGGTAGCTACCAAAATTGCAAAGTGCAAAATGAGTATATTCAATATCTACATGTTGAATAAGAATGAGGCCCTTGAATCATTAAGGGGCCTGTTGAATCATAGTATATTCAAGATTCGAGGATTCTAAAAAATTTCAGATTCAAACATGAATTTCTAAATTTTTTCTTTCTTTCAAATTTCAAGTGAAATTTGTTTTAGAGTTTCAATATTGCTTATTGGTGGTTCAGAACTAATCATAATTATTGGATGAACTTAACAACCAGACCAGAGACCAGTGGTAATTTAACACTTTACTGATTGTATAAATGGTATAATGAATGGATTAGAAGAAAGAATGTTCCCATTTAGTTGCTATTTGTATTTTCTATAATATTTATATTTGTTTTAATGTTATTATATTTTTCCAAGACTTGGATTCGAAGGTAAATTGGAGATTCAGATTTGTAAAATAATGGATTTGACCCAAATCTACTACTGAATAATATTTGTTTTTATGTAGTGTATCTTTAATAAAAGTATAGTTTTTGATTCTTTAAGTTTAATTAATTAGACTGGTTTTGAAAGTCTCTTATTTTTTAGACTAAAATTAAATTATTTCTAATATAAATTACATTTCAAGATCATATTACAAAACATATATTACATATGAATTAAATCTTAGGTTTTTTTCTTAGCACCACCGTCTTACTACCCGTTTGGATAATACACGTATGTTCTACACTAATGTGTTAGGGGTGAGGAAGGTTGAACTTTAAAGAAAGTGTACCCACATTTGCTTGGAGGCAGAGTGTAAAACCACCTTCAGTACACTCGGCCAGGATTTTAACCCTGACCTCCCTGTTATCAGCGGCCTAGTTTATTGCGAGTGTGACATCTCAGACCACTGAGTTGGGTCACAAATCATAAGAATATACAATTCCTATGATTTAATCTGAGGGATAGTAAGTGATGAGAAGGGTAATACAAAAACGTGGAATAAGGATGGATAAATGAATACAGATTGAAACTCTTTGATCAGGCACGTTTTGAATCTGCCGCCATTAGTATTATATCATTTATTTATTATGTTGATGATAATCCACGAGCTGACATGAACCTTCTTAGAACATAATTTATTGTTGCACAATTGTGTTGACTTGTGCATACGATAGATTGTTTTAAAAATGGGAAAAGTAAAGGTAAAATGAGCTTTCAGGCGTGTGTGCATTTTTAGCTCTCTCATGTTAGCTAGCTAGGTGTTAAGAGAAATTTGTCCTAACTTAACCAGTAAGAAATAAAATATGATTAAGTCTTAAAGTGATGCAAAGCTTATTTTTAATATACAAAATTCCTCTCATTTCCAGAATGAATTCCCATTTTGCCGGACCATTTATATCTATGTATAGATACATGAAATTCAATGTTTTATTAAATTCAACGACATGTAGCTGGTGTTTAAAAAAATATGATTTGAGCTTGATGGAACAACATAATATGCTATCATTATGTAACCTAACGTTTCAGGAAGAGGTGGGATAAAACATGTCTGAATCAGTTCTTCTTCAGTTAACTTTTTTTTTAACAAAATAATATATTATTATTTAAAGTTTACAGTTAAATGAGCCAAATTCACAAATATTTGAGTATTTTTAATGGTCATTTAGGTGTGGAATTCCCTGTATGTTTCCTGTTCTTCAGGTATGTAGCAACACTAGTTTAATGTTGTTATTATTTTTCAAAAAATAATTATTGTAATATCCATATTTAAAGATGTTGAACCAACGTACCTGCAAATGAAGGGTTTGTATCCAGAATGGACCACACTGTGCACTTCAAGATTGCGAGCCGTACCAAATGCCTTTCCACATTGATCACACACATAGTTCCTCAGGCCATTATGTGTGCGCTCGTGCTGCTGCAAGTTTTGGGCACTTAGGAATGTCTTCCCACAGTCGCCACAAGAGAAAGGACGTGGGCGCTCTTCGTGAGTCTTGGTGTGTGCTTTATAGGTGTACTTAGAGGCAAAGTCCTTGCCACAGGACCGACATTTGTAAGGACGCACACCAAGGTGTACATTGATGTGCTCATCTAGCAGGTTACGTGAGCTATAGCGCTTACCACATGTCTCACATGTCCATAGCTTGGCCTACACACATATATAATCAAATAATCACTTAAAAAACTTACTGATTGTTGCTTGTGCTATGAATTAGGTTTAAAAATAAAATGAGAATCCAGCTTCGAATATGAGGTTTTGTGAACTTTTGCACTATCATTAAGTTACTCTCCACTAACTGTTGGCATACAAAATCCAGGGTCTAGCCACACCCTAAAAATATTATCATTTTGACAAAAAAAAAATTGTATTTATGTCTTAAAATGAATCTACTTTGAAAGTAAATAAATCCACATTTCTTTCCAGCTTACCCAAAGATAAAAGTTTTACATATTTTACTATAAATATTTTAAAATTTGGGTTGTAAATGTCATTATACAAACAAAGATGTTGTTGTCTTACATGATTGGCCAGTTGTAAGATTCCTAACTTAACTTAAAATAGTTACACTAAATCCTTGCCATAATAGAGTAAGAGTAGTGAACAGACTGCAGGAATAAGGCTCTAATACATGTTTGAAATTTATAAGTTTAGACCATTTAATTTCATCAGACATTTTGGCTCGAGGTTATGTTATTATTAGAGTGTAAAGGTCTATTTATTGATTATGTGATTAAAAACTACTTCAATATATACTGTTATAGCTTCATGCAGTCCTCAAAACTACAAACAGTTTCAGATAAATATGGTAAGGTCATTAAAACCAAATACACTAAAAATGTATCTTTTATGAATTTATAGTATATTTGAATGACTTTGGCATGCTATTCAATATTGAAAATTCATAAAAAGTAGAAAAAATTACATTTTACTATATAGGTAAACTTTTATATTACCTACTTAGACTAAAAGTAAAACAATTATAGCCAGTAATTACCTGTGGATAATGCATACGCTTGTGCACACGGAAGAGACGCAAGTTTGTAAAGATCCTGTTACAGACTTCACACTGGAAGTCTCCTTCTTCTGCAGCAACGTGCTCATCCAAGTGCATCGACAGTTCATTGCGTTTCCTGAAGTCTTGCCCACACATGTCGCAAATGTAGATGCGAGTATTATGTGTGGTTTTCATATGGGTGCTGATGCCCTTCATATCACCAATTACTTTTTCACTGCCAGTACAAAGTAGGCAAGCAAACTCATTACCCTCACGCATGATCACTTGATCAGGGATGTCATCCTGATGCAGAGAGAGTCTGGATTTCCTTTTCATCATATTACGCCTGCGACCCATGTAATCTTTCATATGGCCAATCTCGCCAGGTTCCAGCTTTATCTTTACATGGAGTTCACCCTCTGCTTCTAGATCTTCACCGGCCGCTTCGGCTGCCAACATCTCTATATTTATTTCATCATCGCTGCCAACCTGCTCTGCCATTTCTGCTGCAACCATGATAGCATTTTCCTGAGGAAAAAAAAAAGAGGAGACTTATTCTCGATTTTATTACTATACTTTTATTTTATATCCAAAATGTTATAACTTTTTTCTTTATATGTTCAAAAGAATAATATTAAATCAACAAATTTAATAAAACTTACAAAATACAGACTTTGGTTTATCTAAATAATTTATAACCATCAAGTTTGGCCAACATTATGCTGAAAATTATAAATAAGATGTGCAGCCAAACTATATTTTATTACCAAACTTTTCCATGTTTTCCAGAGCCAATATGTTTTTCCAGCCACTATAAATACTAAGAATATGACAAAGATTGCAACTTAATTTTAGTTTTAGACACACACATATTCTGAAATTATGTTACTCTATGAAGAGGTTAAAGGATTTCAGCCTGAAGTGAAGAGCTTTTGGTTGCGATCACAGTTAGATTTCAATGAGCTCATAATAAACTGTTAAAAAATCGAATCACACACATAGGTACAGTTTAAAATTGTTGCAAGATATATTCTTTTTTAGTTTTTATTTAGAACATAATCAAATTTTCACATTTGTATATAGCTATGCCTCAACTTTGGCTAAAGACATGTGGGAGAGGGGTGGAAATAGGACAAAAGAATCACATGTTGACTTTGAGAATTGAAATTAGTATGCTCAACAGGGACAAATGTGCTAAAAGAAATGTTGCGGTGAGTGTTAACTGGAAGAAAAATGCTACTTTAACATTGTAAATAAAGTGTTCATATTTTTTAATATAAGTATATTGTCAACTGTATGCATGTAATAAAGTTCCCTGGGTGCCATATTGATAAGGTTTCTTATTTAATATTCTATTTCAATCCCACTAAACTTAACAATACTTGAATTAAACATATTTTCTTCTCTTTCATTTGAATTAAATGACTGTACTGACCTTTTGTTCATACTCTTCTTCACTATTGTGGGACTCGTGCTTCCGAGGCCTCCCCCTACGCCGAGGAGGTCTTACATTGCCATCTTCTGAGCTTAGAGGCAGTTTTTCATGCTCCTCTCCTCCTTCAGTGGCACTTTTATCACCCTCCATTTGTAACACTAAGGTACGCTTATAATTCTCCTGCACTTCCAGCTTGATATCTGCCAAACGAACTTCTATCTCATCTGCTTCATTTAAGAGTTTATAACATTTCTTGCAAATCACATTACTATGAACTGTATCCTCGGTGATCTCGTGCTCCAAGAATGCACCGATTGAAGAAGCAACTGGCCTCTCAGATGAGGTAACATATGTATTTTGAAAGATTTCCAAGCTGTTACGAGACGACACCCCAACTCGACTGTTGCATAGTAAGCAATATGTGTTATTCTTTGAATTTTGAGTCTGTTCTTTATCTGTATCTGCGGTCATGGCTCTTAATAGCAGCTAAGCCTGAAAAAGAAGAAGATATAATATTATTTCAAAACCTACTTCAGTGGTTGCATGTTCTAAGACGTTATTCTTACAGTAGACTAGATTATCGATGACGGAGAGATAGAGGTCCGAATCTTGGTCGAGTTAACCGAGAGTGATTTTTCCAAAATGGTTTTCCACTCACCCTCCACACAAATGCAGGTAGACTTCCTCTAATTGACTTTATTATCACCATGTCTTACTACCTGTTCAGAAAATATAGCCATCCTAGTCCCTAAAACCATTAGCGTGTAACCCGAACAGGTAATACAGTGCTAAATAATATTTTAAAAAATGTGTACAGCATGAAATTTGAATTTAGCATAGCAATATATTTTTATATATTGATGTATAGTCTATATCTAGAATAAATATTGATTGAACAAAGCTAACATAATTATCAATACCATCGCGCTTCACAACTCAGTTTTTATTATTATATATTTTATTATTTGCACATTTTACTAACTTTTGGGGTTATACGCACATAAGCTAATGTGTAATGGTAGGGTGATTGTGAGATGAAATGGAGGACCTACATTTTAACGTGGAATCCGAACCACGGTGGAGGCCTAGCATTCCACACATTCACAAGATGTCTTGTCAGAGGTGAAGGCAGGGTTTGGCAATCAGATAAGTCTGTGCCAGGACTGAGGATTGAACCCGGCACCCCCAGCACAGAAGTCTGACACCTTACCCCTAGACCGCCAGGTCACCTCCACCACTCATTTACTAGCAGTGTTGCTAAATCTACAATATGGATACTACCTGCACAATAGTTACACCGCGTACCCCACTTTGAGAATCACTGCTATAGAGAATTAAGAATTAAGTGTGGACAGAAGCCAATTTGGACACTTGTAATTTAAAATACATTGTATAATATTGTTTTATTTTGACCCAACAAATTTATACCAACAATGAAAAAGTTTTGTGAAGCCATAACAGTAAACATCCACACTTTTTTACCGTGGCCAAATCTTCACAGAGGCTTCCACTTCTTCTGGTCCATTACCTCTAGGCCCAAATTGTATGGTGGATTAACATTTTAGAAAAACATTCCAAAATAGTATTTAAAGTATGGAGTTTTACAATAATAAATAATAAGACTTTAAAAATGAATATACTAATATTGTTTTTATGAAAATAATATGGGTTGAATCTTAAAAGTGCATAGACAATTATAAAAAATATAATAAAATGTATACAAAAAATTAAGTTGATAAAATTTGCTATATGACAATATTTTCTCAACTAGGAAAATATCGTCAAACGGCAAATCTTATCAACTTAATTTTTTTGTCAGAATTTTGTCAAGTTTCTTATAATTGTCTATGAACTTTTAAAATTCAATCCATATTATTTACATAAAAACAATATTAGTATATTCATTTTTAAAGTTTTATTATTTATTTCTGTATGGTGCTTGTTAAAGGGTGGTGAGAATGCTTTAGCTCATGGATTGTTAGGTCTTGCATTGTGTTGCGACCAAACAGTTTTTTTTTGTGCTTTGGAACCCTTCTTAAACTGTTTTAATGTTTTGGGTGTTTTGATGTGTCATACTGAATTGATGGTCATTCCAGGTTCAAGAAAATATTTACTGATAATATTATCTGTCTCACAAAAAATGGTTGCCATAGGTTTTCCTGCCATGTGCTTGGAAACTTTTGACGTTGTGAACCTTCATGTTTGTCAAACAAATCAGTTTTAGTAGCTCACCATCTTTGCCTTGATGAATCAATGATGCACAACACCCATGCAAACTTATTATTTACCATAAACAACTTCTATCCATCGAAGTTATTGATTGTGAGACTTCTGTAGTCAAAAAGTCAATTGCTTGAATTGTGTTTATGAGTATGCTTACCTACAAGAAGCCCTTCATTCAACTTAAATAGGAAAATAATCATACAAGTCAACAACATGTCTTTAACTGAAGTACTAGTAGATATATCACAGAAGGTTTCACAGCTTGTAGCATACTTTTGCTGTCATTCGTTCAACAGTTATGAAGATGGAGGCTTTACTTTACACTCATCATTAAAAAAAGTCTTAATAATTAAATACATACCAGTATCTTATTAAATAATTAATGACATCAAAAATTTCCAATTTTACGTATACATATTCTTTACACATTTTATTTTGGTGGTTTGCTGGATGAAGAGTTTTATGTTCCATTTTAGAGAGTAACATTGGAGACCAAATTACTTTAGATTTGTTTCATGGATAATGTAGGACTTTTCTCATGGCTATATTCTAAATTAAACCTATTTATTACGAGTACTCCTAATAATATTTTAATTATGAAGGAGAATAACTTAAATATTTCAATCAAAACAAAATAAGTAAAGTTTAAGTGGGTTTAGAAGGAATTTAAGCTGTGCTTTTAATTATAAAATGGCTTTTTAGATAGGCTGGGATAAGTTGTAGCAACCTTGATAGTAAAATAATATATATATATATAGTTTGATCACTTATTTATTTATAAAATATCAATAGTAGTTAAAAATATACTTATTTAATATGAATAGCCTAAAAAGAGGATTATGGACAGAGTTTATGTAGTCTACTTATGAGCAAAGTGTGAGGAAAAAAGTCATAACAATCTGGTCCCTGGTAATCAATATACAAAGTGGGTAAAACCAAGGATTCAGTAAGCACTAGCATAACCGAGAGAAGCTGCACCATAGCTATACTCGCATTAAACAACTAACAATGTTGACAGCAACTGTGATTTATATTCCGATCTCCCCGTTATCTGCAGCCCGATCCATCACTAGAGTGACAGAAACCTTAGACCAAGTTTGTCAAACTCATTTGAACATTAAAAACAGTGCAATGTGAAAAAATGCAGTATTTATATATAGATCATGGTGTCTACTCAACTTGTCCAATGACATTCACGACTTTTTCCCTGATCATTTCTCAAAATTCCCTACTCAACAGTAAGTCACACGTTCTACCCCTGACCCTGCAACCTTTTTTCACTAATAATAAATTTTAGTATTTAAATAAACATGTTTTTTATTTGTATTAAATAGTCTACTAGGAATTATACAATTATAAAATATATTACACAGCTACAAAAAAAATGCAGTTTGAATTTGTAATTTACTGATATTTCGTATTTTGATCAAAACAACATTTTCCCGGATTTTTTGTTGTAAATTACCAAATTCCCGACTTATTCCCATTTTTTCCCCGACCACTTCAAATTCCCGGCTAATTTCAGTTTTCCCTGATTTTCCCGGATGGTAGACACCATGATAGATTAAATTTTCAAAACTTTTATTTGCATATATGATGTGAATGTCAGTCCTTAAATCTTGTGACAATGTCCCTTTAAAAATTGTCAACAAATGTGGTGCTCAAAAAAACTCACATGGTTGGTTTTCTCGAATTAGGTCAAATTCCTAAATGTAGTATTTCCATGACATTCATAAAATATATTTATAGAAGAATTAAAAAAAGTGTTGCATTATATTTTTCCTCATAATAAACTCCACCAGCGGCACAAAATCAGCGATAGGGCCCCAAGTTTGACATATCTGCCTTACACCCGCCAAAGCGTGTTACTAGCAGTAGATACCTTAAATAATGTATCATTAACTTTAATGTGAAGATATGTTATGAGTAATAAAAATGAAATTCAGAATTTTAACAGGATAAGTAACTTAACATGCATTACATTTGGTTGAACAAGTTATCTTTTAATTGAAAAAAATTATACTTGAGTGTCAATCATGCTGATTGAGCGATGTAGGGCATTTAGACAAGGATTGCGCTTGATCTCTACTGACGAGGTGGTCTAGGTTTGGATCCCATTCAATTGTACTGGGGTGGTTTCCTAATTATGCTTTCCCCATCCTCTGGCCACACTAGTGCAGATGTTACAAATCGCTTGAGCTGTTGTACAGCAACTATCACAAAGTCATGTGGTTTGATATTGGTTGCAACCTTCCTGCAGTTACAAGAATATTTAGCACAAACTATGGTTTTTCTCTTTCAAGGTTACAAAACTAAAATAAGCTTTAAAAAAACAATAACTAGGCTATTTAACCATAAATCTGACCACTTCCCCTTCACTCCCAAATCAGTATTTACATGTCTCTATTTTTAGTATGAAACATTTAAGTCAGATTTCTCTCTATTAAATGTTTTAACATTAGCTTTGATTTTGTTTGGATTGAAAAATTACACCTAGACACTGGAATCGAAATTTTTCAATATAAAGTATATGATATTTAGATGCGGCTATAGCCGCAATTATTGAATATATATTTGCTATTTAACCTATCATTAGCGTTGATGTTTATTTTAAGTCAAAATTTAAAGATATTAAATAAAGTCAAAGGTAGCTTAAATATTACTATGATGTCATTTTAATTGT
Source organism: Timema californicum (assembly GCA_902141385.1). NCBI lineage: Eukaryota > Metazoa > Arthropoda > Insecta > Phasmatodea > Timematidae > Timema > Timema californicum. Next base: position 94,882 of record CABFOW010001274.1, on the reverse strand, counting down.
AAGAGTGATTTAAAAAATAGAAACATATTTAGTTGTGGCCAACATTCATCCTATTTTTCTATAGTTTTTTTTTGTCACTGTGTCTTACAACCTGTTTGGCTTGCCAATGTGTCTTAGGATGAGGGAAGGTTGTGTTTAAAGGAAGTGTACTGACATTTGCATGTAGGGAGAGTAGAAAACCATTAGGCCTAAGGATAAACCACCCTCAGTACACCCGAATTAGATTAAAACCCAGTAATCGGTAGTTTAGTGTATTTCCAGAGTGACAACTTAGACCAAGATGGGTTCAAAAATGCTCACCCCCAGGGACAAATATTATTATCAGTTTGCGCTGTGGGCCAAAGATATATTTAGTAATCCCATCAATTTAAAATAGACCTACAAAAAACCCTTAAAAAACAATTACTTTCAATACTTATATACTAAATATATTTTATGTTGGTAGCTAGATAGTTATATATTACTAGTAAAAAAGAGTTTAATAATCTCCCGAAAGCTTGTCATGAAATATGCACGCCCACTCACTTTCACAAAACAATCTAGCATTTAAAGTATATAATTATACATATTTTTACTAATAAAATAAATGCATAAAATGCAATCCTAACTTTTTGAAACAAAGATTTTTACTTGAATGATTAGCTATTTCACACCTGCCACCGAGGGTTTCCAGGAGACTGCGAGGGCCAGTTTCATTGAACGTGAGCCGCAGCTGGAGCAAACTACCATAGGCTATTCACCAGCTATTAGTTTTATTTTATGCGTATAACCCGAACGGGTAGTAAGACCCGGCGCTAATAATAATAGTTTTATTTTATAGGGTTTGATAATATTTATCAAAAGTGACAGCTGCAGATAACATGGCCATATGTATGACTGTGTATAAATAAATCTAATAACATATCTAGGTGTCAGATAAGGAACTCCCTATGATAATTGAACAAAAACTTACCCTTTTCTTTAAACTTGTTAAAATAACAAAAATAGGAAAATTTATATGATGTAGTCTATCTTTAAACCCAATGAAACTGTGCCAAAAACAAATAATTGTTTGATAGACCTACTTATTTTTAATGTTGTTAATATGTCACTCAAGTAGAAAGTGATGTTTGCCTCAAAAACAACAAATTTAAGAGAAAAAAAAAAGAGCTTTTAAAAGTAGAATAAGGATCCAAAATGCTTTTACAAATGTAAACTGTACTGTAAAAGTGTCAAATAAAACGAGAATGTGAATCCAGTATGAACCAATGCTAAGTACCAAGTGCTCTCATTCTAACAATTGTGCCAAAAATGAGTTTTTTTAATATCTCGCCACTAGTTTATATTAGGTGAGAATTATAATGGCAAATATTTATCATGAGACAATTCTCTACACAATTGGTCTCTAGCATTTTTCTTGTAGGACGCATATATTTTGCACTACACCCCACACAACCCTAGCACTTTCTAGCTTGACCTAGTTCTATCCAGTCCACCTTATTACACCCTGTCTCTTTCAGGCTCATTCTAATGTTAGATCCTCCCATCTACGTCTAAGATTTCCCAGCGGTCTCTGCCCATTGGGTTTGGCCGTTAGTACCCTGAACATGATTCTAGATTCTCTTGTTTGTGCTGCATGTCCTGCTCAATGTAATCTTTGAGAATTGACTATCCTAACAATGTCTTGTGATAAGTACAGGGTATGTAACTCATCATCATGTAACCTCCTCCACTCCCCAGAGCCTCATCCCTTTTTAACACCCTATTTGTTTTTGTCATGTAAGGTTAGGTTACATTTCACACCTATAGAGAACCAGTAAAATTATTGTTTTGTATATTCTGAGTTTTACATTCCTTGACAGCAGGCAAAATGACAACTTACTGACCGAGTAATAACATGCCTTTCCTCACTATTCTTTTCCTAACTTTCCAATCCAATATCATTATTGATAGCTAAAATTGTTCCTAAATATTTAAAATCATTTACTTTGTCAAATGATATGCTGTTCATAGTAATCTCTAAATTATCATTCTCTATATGTGTTCCCTGCGTGATCATATAATTAGTCTTTTAAGCGCTCACTTCTAAACCTATTTACTTAAGGCTGAGACTACCCATAAATGCACGGTTATAAACAAAAAAATTGTTTAAAAAAATATCTAATAATTCAACATTGTTTTTTTTTATTTATGTTAGTAACATATCTGGGCATCTTTCATAATTCTTATGGAATTTTCAAACTATGCCAAAAATAGTTATTAAAATATTTTCGTTAAAATGTTTCCATTTCAATGCATTTTAAATGGGAAAACAAAAATTATTAATCAATTTATTTATTTTCTTTGTACAATTAGGCTAGTGTGTTTGTTTATAACATATTAGTTAATGAATAATTTCCTTTTCTTTTTAAACGTATTTTTAAATTTGGCTTGGCTTCTATAATCACGACAATATTGAGCTCTAACGACTTGGAGTCGACACTCTAGTCAAAATACATAGTTTTGAATACAACTTTTCCTTCTACAAATAGTTATCTTAGTTGATAATAGGTGCCATTAGTATAATTGTTACCATTTACACGCTAGTATCGTTTTGCAAGCGTTGGCTAACCTGCTGTATCAGAATTCAGGCGGCAGTGGAGGGTGAAGCTAATCTCTATGACCTTCTTGAGTCAAAGAAACATTAATACCATGTGCATTGGGATAAGAAGGGTCAATATCCAATTATGAAAATTTGCATGGTTAAGTATAAACATCTTAATATATTCAGGAACTAAAATACTCACCAGTCTTAACTGCTGTGTGAATAAATATATTTGGTCCCTACTTACTTCAATGAGAGTATTACTTTAGTGATACATTATTTTCAAAGAAAAAAACCATATGCTTCTCCATACACAAAGTTTTATGACATTAGCCCTTATTTACCTGAGGCAGTAAAACATGTATAATTCTTCACACTTATCCTAAATTCTTTCACAGGTTTTCTCATTCTTGAGCACTACAATTTGTAATAATGTGTTAATATTCAGACTATATGAAAACTACTGTACAATGAATTATTAACCCACTATTATAATAGATAAAAATGAACATTCCTGCTCATATCAAACATAGTTATTTTAAATAAAATAGGGTCTAAATGTAATTTGGAGACGTTCTCAGTATTTTTTATCTACTATATTTATTTTACGGTCTAGGATTTGACTTTGGAATAAGTTATTTTTCAAAAAATTAATGAACAAAGTTTTTGGTACTCAAAGTGTGAACATGTTAATTTTATTTGCTTGTTAAATGTGATTACTTTTAATTTGAACATTTATGGTCGAAATTGTTCTAGTCTTCAAAATAAAACTGCTTTCTAAATATTGTTGCCTCTTTAGCCTTTAAAATTTAAAAATTAATCAAAGCAAAGTGGCTAAATTTAACGCATTAAATTTGAGTTATTTTTTATTTTACCTGCCTACTATTAAACACAAATAAATGGTACGACAAAATCGTTAGCTACATACTCTTTTGTATGTTATTATAATTATTGACAAAATCTTCAAAAATGAGTTATCTGTGATTTTACCTTAAATAATTTTTTTCTCTGATAAATAAGTATACAGTATTATTTATCACTACCCTCCCCAGATATTCATTTGGAAAAAATAGTTCAAGACTTTTAAAAAAAAAGTGATTTATAAAGCAATGACCTGAGTTCGTTTCTACTACGCTCAGTAACATGATCCAGCTGTTAGGCCTTGTATCTATGGCCCATAGTTTATATTGCAAGGAGGCCATCCTTAAATCACGTAAGGCTTTTTTACATGGTTTTAGATCCTCCCTCCCTCACGTAAGCTCCCTCCCACCTCTCTAGCTTACGTAATTTGTAAAGATTGGGTAAGTCATGTTATTTTAATCGCTTATCTATTTTTAGACATGAGGATTGGTACTATCCCACTTTAGTGGCCACATGATCTAAGGTGTCACTCTCGCAATAGACTAGTCTGCCGATGACTGGGAGATCATTCATAATCAGGTGATATTTCCTAAATATTTTCCCACTCTCTCTCCATGCAAATGCGGATACACTTCCTCTAAATTGAAACATATTCATACCTAACCCACTGGCATAGTTAGTTTATACCTAAACAAGCAGAATTAAGGAAATGTGCCCACATTTGTGTGGAGGAGTAGAATGAAACGATTGAATAAGATCTCCCCAAAATACCCTCAGCAGGGATTTGAACCCCCAGAGAGAAGCGTTTAGATGGCTGGGGTGGATAGGTTAATTTTTCTGCTCGAGAGTATGATTGTATCTTGACGTTTTATCTCCCCATGTTTAGTCCAACTTGGTCGCCTACACACTTTACTGTCTTGCACTACACTTCTTATCTCTATCAGTTCTAGGAAAAGTTTGCTTGCAGCCTTAACTGATTACTGGTCAGCCAGCCTCCCGGTTGTTTAAACAAACCAGTAATGCTGCCAACCTGATGGCTGGAATTCACCAGTTTGTATAACGTTAGCAATGCCATCTATTTTGAGAGCAGTGATTAATAGCCCCTAGTTTGTGGGTTGTTTCTACTAATATAGTAGATCGCTTTAGAGTGTGCAAAAAAAAAACACACATTTATTTTCCTTTAAACCTTACTAAACAAATAATTTAGGGCATAGCCATAATTGCCACCAGAACGACAAAACACAAAGCCTGTTGTATCCACTTGTCCTTACAGTTTTCCATTTATACTAGGCTGACAATCATTTCCTGATCCACCCCTATCAAAAACTATCACCTTGGTTTTGGAGACATACATATAAAAATCCATTCTGTTGCCACATTTAATGTTAAAGCACCAAATTTAAGTCATAATGAACACTAACCAACTGTGTTAGTGAAAATCATGGATGTGTGTTAACTAGTGATGTAGTAGAGTATAAAATTAAAACCTTAAAAAATTATATTTTAACTATGGATTGTTTTCAACAAACCTAGTTTCTGTAAGTTAAACCAAACTTGGATAATTTGTAGTAAAAGAAGCATTCACACCTGAAATTGTGTTTCATCACATCCCTGACATCCTTTATGTCCTGGAGAATTGCATGAAAGTATGCAGTGAAGCAGTGTGCGAATCAGTTGGATCAGTGATAGGCTGCCCATTTCACAACCACAACATTAAGTATTACACTCTTTTTCATCTATTGGAATGACCCACCTGTCTACAAAGCGTCATCTCTTCTAAATCAATCCTCGGATATGCATTCCAATGGAGGAACGTAACAATTTAACAGGTTTTCTTCTAATCCTCACTTAAAGTTCTACAGAATATCAGAGATCACTGACAAACTTCACAAGGAGACAAATAAAATGTGTATAAGGTATGTGATTAAAGGTTATGGTTAAATTTGAATCTTCCAAATTATGTAGTAATAATTCTTAATCTCTCCAACCTTTGTAAAATGTTAAATGTTGATTTATTTTGTGTGGAAATTTTATGTACTGGGGAAATATTGGGTCCCTGAACATATTCTCACCCCTGCAACTAACCCATGGAACCACTGATGCAGGTGGGTTTGTTCTTGAAGGCCCTGATATAACTTATAAACCTAAAAGAATTTAATTATTCAAGGTATTTAACATACGTTTTCTGAACTGACTGACTATATCAGTATAAGAGAGTTCCTATGAGCGAAAACAAAAAAGCTTATCAACTTTGCCAGACAAGGTATTTTCAAATACCTTCCAGGGTTCTTTTACATGCCACAATCACATGAGACCAATGCCTTTACTTCCCCTACGAAAGAAGTTGTGCTACAAATTTTTATTGCTAAAGAAAAATCAGTTGACCCCGGCTGGGTTTGAACTTGCGGGCAATGGGTCCTGAGGCGAGAACTTTACCCCAAGACCATCGAGATCAACTATAGGCCTAATAGATATTAACAAGGATGGAATTGATACTAATATAATATCAGAGGATCTAGTGTTACAGTGAGACGGGAAAATTGATGGATGTGATAAGAATCAGACCACATGAGAGAAGAATGGGTGAGATCCTTGCCAGAAAGGAGTGCACAGACTAGACGTAGGAAATATAATATGAGACGATTCGGGGTTCAATATACAAACATTTGATAGATAGCAGGTTTTAGTCACCAGTTAAAATATGAAACAAACACATAATGGTTTGTAATGGAAAATGTATTAATGCCGTATCCCAATCAAGACTTTATGTCACCAGCATGATAATTTTATCAGTGAGTAGATTCACTTTATTGTATTTATTTTCTCCTGCCCTTAACCTTTCTTTCAACAAATAAAGTGTTTAAGAGTATAAACTCACTAGATGTGGGTTATAAATATGGGTTTGACAGGCACCAAGGTAAAGTTATGTTTAGATGTTGAAACAACAGCTTGAGAACCTGCTGGCCACAGGGTTTAGGGCATGGGTCAGCAACCAGTCTATTGCATGGTCATTTTCAGTTGATCGCGTCGTAAGAAAGATACATCGTAGTTGAACGTTAATCTTTGGGTCTTCTAATTCTGAAAATATATCAAATTATTAGACATAATTTTTGAAAGTGACCAAAATAACCTTTATCGGTCATAATTGGTAACTCCATCTCAGTGGTGATGTGTGTAGTAAGCAAACGAGAGTGAGGCATGCAAGTAATATGTATGCAAGTGCAAGCTTGGACTCTGGCATCAACAGAAAGTTCAAACTGTTTTATAAAACTTGGATTTGTTTAAGAAATTTTAGCGCAATGAGCCTGTCCCCTTTCCTCGGCATTCTTAGGCGTTTAGTGGAGTAGTTTTCTACTAATGAAGCTTTGTAGTTTTGCATGTGCTGGCTAGAAGGAAAAAAAACTATTCCCCTATAGTGAGTTTGTGAAGAGGGCCTTTACTACAGCTGCTGAGAACTAATCTGAATGAAAATAAAATGAAACCTATTAACAGCTATTGATTTTGTCAAACTATCAGTGTGAATAGTGACACCTCTAGTCGAGCTCATGACAATAGATTTAATATTTTTAAAAAATATCTACTACCTAAAACTGAAGGATCACAGATTGCACACTAGTGGGCTATAATTTGAATTTCTTCTTGATATCACACTTGAAAAGACTAAATTTAGAACAGCAAGGTAAAGGCAAAAAATCATGATTTTGAAATTCAACCATTTTCAGGAAAATTTATATTTTGGTAAACCAATTTTCATAAAATCTATTTTATAAATATAATTTACTTCCCTTAAAATGGTGGTTGATGATTTTGATTATAAGAACTTCAAGCTGGAAAAAACACTCAAAATCATTTATCATCTGAAAGCAAAGTTTGCTTGAATATTTGCAAAGTTTGGTAAACTAAAACCAGCCGCTAGATTTATTTTAAACTAATTGTATCCTTGTGATGTTGAAGATAGATCTCAATATTCTCAATTAAAATACAGTGAAAATAAAAATCAGCACAATCCAAATTGATGTTGAACTGGAAACATTCTGTCTTTTGTGACCACCAGTATCCAGAAGTACCTACTTGCGTTGCTTATGTTTGATAATAGTGATATATTAAACTATGCAACTTTATACTACCTATTTACAAGAGAAGAAGGTAGTCTAATTTTAAAATGTCAATTTTATTCATTCTCTATTTTCTTTCTAGATAGGAGGGGAAATAATTATTGAGGAAAGAATTAATCTAAGAAACAGGTTGAGTTGGACCGCTGACCACACCACTTGTGTACAGCTTTTAGAAGTTACAATGAGTAGTGTAACTGACAAACCTATTAAAATTGTGGAGATGCGTATGTTATATATTTACTCTGCAAACTTTTAACAGCAAATATTTTTGAAACAAGGATAAAATCTGGGATTAAATAGGCAGATAACTATAGGGGTCATTCTCAAATTGAGGGACAATCAAGGTCTCCTGCCTATATAAATATTTTGTTAATTTTAAAACAAGCAACTTTTTTTTTCGAAGTAAAGAGTGTAACACAAAGCTTGATAAAAACATTTAAATATGGTGATATTAAAATCAAATTAGACCAAATTAAAAGTCCCTTTTATCGCCTCACTAACTGTCCCCACCTCGGAATTTTTTGAGGTTTCAAGTTCTATACAAAAATAAAGAAAAAGAGTAAAAAAATATAACCACGGTAGAATATTCCCGTAATACTATTATTTTCGTTTGAAGAATCCATTTCAATAAACCATTCATAAATTTCAACATTTTAGTCAATGTTTGTTTGTCCCCAAGTAACATATTAGACAAACATGATATTTTGAATTTGACGCTATAACCTTCCATAGTACTCCGCTGTACCCCATTAACCATAGTTTGTTGTACTGTAGTTACTGGTTCTTGAGATTTCATTAGTTAAAAGTTTATTTATTACTATTTGGTCAACGTACGAAAATTCATATAGATACCTAGTGTATGTTAATTGCAAATCACTTCTCTAACGTTAATATAATTTGGAGTTTTTAAAATAACTAAGCCAATACCAGTTCAGTTGAATGTAAATGGAGGGAGGAACTGACCTTGATGTTTGTTTGACGCTTGATACTTATATTATGGTTATGAAACTCAAAGTAAGCAAAAAACATCACTTTGCTAACGTTGTTTGGTAATGAAAATGGTGTTATCACTTTGCTAACGTTGCTTGGTGGCATCACACCGGTAACATCAGTTAGGTGACAAAACTAATGATAGTCAGGTTGCACACGTTAGTAAAGTAAAATTTTCAATGTAAATATTGTTTCCTCAAATATCACACCCGCGTCACTTCACTAAAAACAATAAAATCACTTACTTCTCGTTAAAAGTCTTAGTAAAAAAATTAAAATGAGAATTGTAAAACTTAATTTTCTTTGGATTTTGGAAATTTAACATCATTAACACATGAATTTTGTATGATTCTTCAATTACAAAATCTTAATTCCAATGAATTAAGAAAATATATAATTTCGTTATATTAATGTTAAAACAAATATGGCCTACTTAGTAAAGATACATATTTTATTTGGATATTAGATATTAGACATATAACATATTTTGTGCATCTGAAACAGCGTTAGTCAGCAGGGTAGTCACTCTGGTAAAACTTAAAAAATCTGAGAAAATGGTAAAATCAGGCTCTGCTGGTAATTATTACTTATTTATTTCATAAATTTTGTGTAGTCAGGCAATAAATTATAATTTCCTGAAATTTTTAATCTTTGGATTTCCTATTTGTCCATCAATTTGATAGATATTTAGTTTCTCAAAAAGGTTTTTTCCTTAAATTCCTTAGTAACGTCACATAACCATAGTAAATAATAATGCTACTGTCCTTACAGCATGATATTTCAAAAGGTTTTGATGCTTTGAATTAAGAAAAAAATAAAAGTAAAATGTGTTCAAATAAAGAGCAGTATATTGGGTATTTAAACTTAATCCACAATATGCAAACATAGATAGTATTTATTTATTTAGCCTTTTCCTACATTCCAAAAGTGCATTTTCAAACATACCCATTGCAAATTTTCATCTTGTATTCACCAAATAATCTTATAGCCTACTGTTGCGTTAAAATTTGATGCATTTTTACAAAAAAAACTTTGTAGGCTATGAGCTGCAAACTAATCGCTTCCAAGTTTGTGATTGTGGTCACCAATGCGTTGGCGTGTAGAGACCTTAATGGGGTAGGGATGAGAAAGGAAAAATGTTAGAGATAATCTACTTGTGTTTGTGTGGAAGGAGAGTGTAAAATCATGTAGTAAAAAACACCCTCAAAAGACCAGTCTGGAATTCGAACCCCGATCTCCCCTGACATGAGCAGACCAATCTATCACGAGAGTGACACCATTGACCATTCAGCCACTCAAGTGGTTAACATAATTATTACAGAGGTCTACATATAGCCTGTAAGGTAGTTTTTTGTCAGATAATAAACTATTGTCACCATCAGCGACTTGGTGACTATAAGTCGATCATGCAAGAAATATATCAATGGTAAAGGCAGTAGCAAGATTCAGTGAGTAGTGGTGATTAACAGGTTAGTGTGGCTAGGTTTTACCAGAGTGGAGAAACGAGTGATAAATCACTTGTAATGATATACTAATCCTCTGAGAGAAGATTTCGCAATATATCTATTCATGTTAAGTTTTCCTAGGATAGTACCAAATATATTATTATTATTAGCACCGCGTCTTACTATCCGTTCGGGTTATACGCACTTACGCTAATGTGTAATGGTAGGGTGATTATGAGATGAAATGAAGGACCTACAGCTTAACGTGGAATCCGAACCACGGTGGAGACCTGGCATTCCTCACATTCACAAGATGTCTTGTCAGAGGTGAAGGAAGGGTTTGGTGATCAGATAAATATTTGCCGGGACCGAGGATTGAACCCCGGCCGCCAGCATAGAAGTCTGACACCTTACCCCTAGACCGCCAGGTCACCATACCCAATATAAAGAGGAATTTTTCCCAAACTGGAGTCTGTGGCGGTGTGCTAGGTGGTCTGCGCGAAGTGAATGGTATAAAACACAATCATATTTGCTTTCTCAATTAGTCTATTATAGTTTTCAAAAATTAGTAATCAGTAGGCGTAATCCAACTTCAAATGCAGGACTGCGAAGTTGATACGCAAAGCATTAGATTCAACCATCTATTTCATGGGAAGCATCTTTGGTATTGTGAATTTATATTTGAATAAATTTGTCAATTCAAATAAAAAGATTGGTCACTAAGAATAAACAAATGTATAAAATTAAAATGATTTATACCAGTAGTTACCATATATTAAAATATTATATATATATTGATGATTTTGGTTTTGTTTTAATTGTAGGTTCAGGCCTATATTCAAATTTATCAAACTTTATACTATCTGGTATTATTCAATTTGCTATATTAAGTAGGGCTTATGTATTAATAGATATGCCTAATATACACATATTGTAGCAAAACAAATAAATTAATTTTTCTTGAATTGGGATTGAATACCATCAACTGTGGGAATATTAAATTTTATGTATTCTCTAGAATTTGACTCATAAAAATTAATGTTCGTTTTCTTAAATATATCAATAATAGGACCTAAGTAATAAAAACCAACATTAAAAGTAATCTGACAAAACTTAAAATTTATTTGTGTATGATAACTAAACAACTACAAGGAATAGGTCACGTATCCTAGCCCTCTATATGGTACAGTCATAGATTTCGATGATGCAACTTTAATGACTAACTAGCTTTAGATATTTACTTTAACTATCAGGACTAGCAAAACAACATTATAACATAATCTTTCTTACTGTAAAACCATATGAAGAAAATTATGTTCAGAAGAAATTTTGTGGATCAAAATGCCTTTCGCTTAGTTCCCATTGACGTTTTTATATAACTTTACATTGAACCTGTTTTAATTCTTAACTTCAAGATGATGCATCCAAGCCATTGCATTATGTACATTTTTCGCAACAAATATTTCTATTAACAAAGGTACTATTTACTTATAATAAAGATTAATTGAAACTTCAACTTTAAGAAATTCTTTCTGACAAGATAATAAAGTGAAATTACAAGTATTATATTTACCAATCCTGAAAATATATCACTCCAACGCTAAGTTGCCAGCCCTGCCCAAACAATATGGCGAAGAGAAGAAAAATTTGAATACGCAGAACAAACGTTTATTCTTGAAATATAATGTGATAATATATAAACATATCTTGTATATAAAACCCTATAAAATTTGATTTTAGCTAGTTTTTTGTTCTTTTAACTTGTAAATAGTTTTAGTTTTACAAAACTATTTATTAACTTAATTGAGCACCGTTCTAGAATCAATGAATCTAATTTAATAGAACCCGATTTTTATATTTTGTTTAACAACTTGCAATACAAATAGCTATTAATATTTTAATGAAATTATATCCCCTCTGACTTGATTAAATTCATTAAATACTTTTGATGTTTTCTTAAAAAAATATGTTTATTGGTATCCACTATTAATAGCCACGTTTGTAGTGAGATTACTAAGCACACTCCAAAACTTTCAAAAGGCAATTGTCATTTGTCAATTATATGAAAACTTTCTGGCGGCGTTATTGTTTTTAATTATCTATGATCAAAGCGTTCTCACATGTTTAATTAATTTTTACATAACCTAATGATTTTAATTTCAATGATTTATTGCATAGTTTGAAATCAAGTAAATAAACACTTGATGCAATGGTAAGTTTAAAATGGAATGTTCTATAAAATTCCACATTAAAACCAATTTAAATAATCACATCACACTATTGGTAAAGGTTATAAAAGATAAATTAACATATTTTCTAATATTATCGGTTGAATCTCCTTCAGGTCAAAATAAGTACCTTAACATCCAAATACACTAACTGCTATAGCCTTTTATTTTCATACTATTTTAAGCACTATGGTACAACAGGCAAATAGCTGTCATTGGCCCATGGCAAACAACATTTACTAATACACTAACTGCTATAGCCTTTTATTTTCACCCGCCTCGGTGGCGTAGTTGGCTAACGCGCTTGTGTTGAGCTCGACTGCTGAGGACGGGGAGATCGAGGTTCGAATCTCGGTCGG
>CABFOW010001274.1:45908-61606 GCA_902141385.1 Timema californicum | reverse complement strand
AAAAAAATCTAGAAACCTGAGGTTTGTTGAAACCAACTGCTCGTTGCATGCTAGTAGATTCAGCGGTTCTTAATGTGATTTCAGGGTGTAGTTTCATAAAATCATAGTAGAACTCCTTACCAGCACACTTCTTTTCCTTATTGAAGCGGTGATCAAGTTTCAAGGCTTCAGCCACATCGAAAGCCAACTGCCCAAACTCCTTACGACTCAGTGGCATCAAACGGTTATCAAGGTCTTTAATGTGTATTACAAGTTCCTCTTCAAAATTTTCTGAGAAAGTAGGTTTGAGTCGCCCCATGTCAGGACCTATTTTTACTTCATTTCCTAATTTTAACTTCGCTACTACGTCTCCTAAGGAGCTTTTAGGAACAACGTATGTATTTGCCGCCTGTCTCACTGCCATAGTGTTACTTAAAACTTTCTCTACAGCTATTTTCATGTTCTCTTCTTGCCACTTCCCACGTGAGCCTACTTTTTCCTTTTTCTTTAATTTAGGCATAGTGTAAAATTCCAGAATCGGTTACCTGAAAGAAAAAGTTTTATGAAGACAAAATAAATAAATATATATAATTTAGTATGAGGTATATATACCTAATCTGAGTAATCTTATCTAACCTTAAATTAAGTGTTTTATTTGTTGTTAATGTTGATAAAAACTTTGTGGCATCCCTTAGTTTGTCCGGTACTGGAAGAAAACAACTTGTCCGATACTAGCCGATCTGTATGGCAATAAAATAATGGTAGTCATTACAATAATATTTTCTTTGTTGACCAAATCAATATTATAACTTATTCATTAGTTTACCCTTTACCTTATATCCGATAAACAAATTAATTGTAATTACCGTGTGAAAATGAGAAATGTTGAAAATGTAGTTGGAACAAAGAAACAAAGCACATAAACTACACAAACACTCGTGGAAACCGCACGGCTCAAGGGCGCGCCTTCAACTATCGGTTGTCTTTGGCTGCAAGCAAGAGGAGTAATATTATATCCGAGAGGATTCTCTAGCTAACGGTAGTTTACTGAAACATGATTTGTCCGATACTAGCCGCTGTCCGATACTATACGACTCTCCCCTAACACTTAACATTTATAGCAAAACATTGATCTTTTACAGGTGTTGGCAACCCAAAACCTAAAGAAATGATTTCTTAGCTGTCATCCAGGTAAAAACCTATCGTGAAAGGACTCTAGGCTTAGGTCTGTAATGAGCCAGGATTGTCTCATTGATTTGTTGCTCTCATAAATCATTAAACACTTGTCACAAATGTAATTACCAAACTAATTGTTTTTTATGTTTGGCATTGTTGTGTATATTCATGCATAGTAGATTAGTGGTTGTGTTCTAAAGTTTCAACCAAACATACCTTTTTTGTAGTTGGTGGAGTTGAAAAATGGAGAAACATACAATGGTCACTTGGTCAGCTGTGATAACTGGATGAATATTAACCTTAGAGAAGTCATATGTACCTCAAGAGTGAGTATTTATTGTATTTTTGCTCACATTGCTTTTCAAGTTTTCACTTTCAATATATATATATATGTGTGTGTGTTTAGTTTTGTACTGGTACTAGCTAGTGTCGATGCCCTTAACTTAAACTATCTAATCCAAGCTGATTAAAATGAGGATGATATTAAATAAATGCATCAGCACTTTTTGTGAAGCTAAGGAGGCCAAAATGTTGGTATAAAACACTCTCACTGTGCCCATTTGGAGTCAAACGCCAGTCTTCTGGGTCAGAGTCAAGAAAACCCAGCTTGTCAGTATTTAAATATTTTGTTTTTCAAGAAATACTAGTGTTATGTTAACACTTGCCTGGCCAGATAATTTCCAGAGTTGTATGAAATATCACAGGATGGTGACAAGTTCTGGAGGATGCCCGAGTGCTACATTAGAGGGAGTACAATAAAGTACCTGCGGATTCCTGATGAAGTGATAGATATGGTGAAGGAGGAGACTATTGTGAAAAGTAGGGGGCGAGGGGAGATGAAGGGAAGAGGAGGTGGCCAGGCACGTGGACGAGGCGTTGGAAGAGGTATGTATCTTAGAAATTTTAATAAAACATAAGGATATTTTGCTAAGCCAGTTGTTCCTCTTATGCTCCTTTTGTGCCCACGACTTCCTATAGTTCCCCCTAACTCCTTCCACTTGCATCATTGCTCTTTGTATATTGCACAGACTAACTTTTTCCTTTTATCACCGAACCCGAAGGTTCACAGTTCTCTCAGCTCAGTAGAGCTTCATACTCCCAGATACCTATTTGATTTTTGCTCACTTCTTTCCTACTCCTTTCTTTCTTTTTCATTTATTTTTTGTTTCCAGCCTCTCACTTTGTCTTGTCCGTCCGTACCTTCTTTTTCTAACATTGATTTTTATTCCATTTCTGGCCACCCAATATTGTACCCTCTCAAAATCCCCTTTCAACATAATTTTGTATCATTTCTCAGTATGACAAAACTGAACTCTTAGTGGTCCTAATACACTACAATTTGGCTCACCTGATGAGATTAAGATCATACTTGTAATACTCACCCTCTACCCTGAGCTTTTTCACTCTGCTCCACAAATATTATTTCACTCACTTCACAAGTGCTATGTCCAAATTCATCCACTCAAGCTTCTGTAGTACATAAATTGTATCAAACTTTTCAATTATTTCTTAAAATCCAACAACTCATTAACCTTTCAGTTTTCATTCAGCACGCTATAAATCTCTTCTCCCAGCCCATAAACTTGCATATAGTGTCTCACTTTAACTATCTTTTATGAGCCCATGTTAAATTCATGCTTAGCCTACCATAACTCTTTAATAGCTTAAATGCATTGACTCAACTTTGCTCTTATTTGTTGATTTCACCATCTCTTCCTTGATTACCATCAGCTCCCATCTTGTCTCCTTTGTATGTCTTCACCTTGTATATTATTTCTTCCTTTGTGTCTCCTTTATAATTATCTCTATCTCTTTCTCTCTCTTACTTTAACACTTAATTGAGTTTCTTTTTGTCTCTGATTTGATTTTCCAACCAACCTTCCTGTACTAACTTTTTATCCTAGAGATGTTAAGAACACCGTCACATCACTAGTTTGACACCTTATATAAGACGGTGTGTTTTCAAACTGAAAACTAACCTGGAGACCGAATCTCTTACAAAGCTTCTCCAACCCATCATGATTGTGTCCCCAGAGCATAGCTATGCACAGAGGTTAATTTAGGGATCGACAGCCCCATTGCCTGCCTTAAATTGTATCAAACTTTTCAAGTCTTTCTTAAAATCCAACAACTCTTTAGCCTTTCAGTTTTCATTCAGCACGCTATAAATCTCTTCTCCCAGCCCATAAACTTACATATAGTGTCTCAATTTAGCTATCTTTTATGAGCCCATGTTAAATTCATGCTTAGCCTACCATAACTCTTTAATAGCTTAAATTCATTGACTCAACCTTGCTCTTATTTGTTGATTTCACCATCTCTTCCTTGATTACCATCAGCTCCCAACTTGTCTCCTTTGTATGTCTTCACCTTGTATATTATTTCTTCCTTTGTGTCTTCTTTATAATTATCTCTATCTCTTTTTTTCTCTCTTACTTTAACACCCAATTGAGTTTCTTTTTGTCTCTAAAGTCAATCCCTTTTGATTTTCCTACCAACTTTTTATCCTAGAGATATTAAGAACACCGCCACATCACTAGTTTGACACCTTATATAAGTTGGTGAGTTTTCAAATCTCTTACAAAGCCTCTCCAACCCATCATGATTGTGTCCCCAGAGCATAGCTATGCACAGAGGTTAATTTAGGGATCGACAGCCCCATTGCCTGCCGTAAACCTTGTCATCATTGGATAACTAAGAACCCCCATCCACCCTGCCTTCACCAGCTTCCCTCGTGGAGAGGACCTGGTACCTGCTCCTGTGAGTACCGGACTTTCATGTAGAGGCGTTAACTCCTCTAAGGAGGTCAGGTGCCTAGCCTCAGGAATCACTCATATAGACGTTTAAGCCTGAATTTCCCAGATACCTCATGGAGGTGGCCTGACCAGCTTTCCCGTAAGATCCTAGCTACCAACTGCTTAGTGTGTGGGGAGTAGGCTCCCCCTTCCATTCACTCCCAAACAGACAACCTTGACAGAAATTTTGCTGTCCTTTGGGTTAAACCCTATGGACGTGGCCCAGGCCCACAGCGAAGATTACCAGTTGAGAAACATCCCCCAGGCAAAGGGGAGAAAGGGGAAGCCTCTTGTCCCATCTGAGCCAGGGCAATCACCACGAGGACAACTATATTTTAAACCCATGAGCTTCCGCAACCAACCCAGCGCTACCCTCACATCCTAATGACAGCGACTTGGTCGTAAACGTGAGCACCTATGGGTCTCCCATTTAAATAACATTGCTTTGAAGTTCCAGTGAATAGGTTACAAGTATGGCTGTGCCCTAAGATAGTCTCTCAGGTAATCCTCACTATTGCCAGGTTAAGTTTGGCTAATTCTATTGATCACCTTCATCTTCACATACAATATTGATCTTACCATTACAACTAGAACTTTCTTCTAAATTTATTTTTTATATTGAATAACATGACAGTTGTTATGTTACATTTTACTATGCTTGAGTGAGAATTAAATTCATCTGATAAAAAGTAATTTTTATTTATCTGATGTATGACTAAAGGTTTGGTCAGATTGACAAGCGTGCGAGCGCACAAGTTACTGGGTGACCAAACTGGTGAGCGAGTGCATGACTAGCAGATAGATCTCGATATTTGTTGACAAGGAGGCTCCAAATCTTGGCTCAGTGAACTGAGGGTGGTTTTTGACAAGGGATTTATTGTTGTGTTTTCTCCTCCTCTCTCCATGCTAATGGTGATTCTTATTTGTAAAGGCCTACTTTGATAATATTGAAGTATTTTAACATATCAGTTTTTTATATATATAGGTATGCTTTATGATCTTACCAATTAAATTTGGCCGTTGCTAGCAAGTGTGCTAAACCTATCGATAGTAACAAAAATGTCAAAATGAGAAGTGTTCCTAGCGCTCGATGAACCAACATACAATAATATTGTCTAGCGCCTGTAAACTAGATTGCACCGGGTCGAGCGCGTGTGTTGATCTTACCATTACAACTAGAACTTTCTTCTAAATTTATTTTTTATATTGAATAACATGACAGTTGTTATGTTACATTTTATTATGCTTGAGGGAGAAATAAATTCATCTGATGAAAAGTAATTTTTATTTATCTGATGTATGACTAAAGTTTGGTCAGACTGACAAGCGTGCGAGCGCACAAGTGACTCAGTGACCAAACTGGTGAGTGAGTGCATGATTAGCAAATAGCTCTCGATATTTGTTGACGAGGAGGCTCCAAATCTTGGCTCAGTGAACTGAGGGTGCTTTTTGACAAGTGATTTATTGTTGTGTTTTTCTCTTCCTCTCTCCACGCTAATGGTGATTCTTATTTGTAAAGGCCTACTTTGATAATATTGAAGTATTTTAACATATCAGTTAAATATATAGGTATGCTTTATGATCTTACCAATTAAATTTGGCCGTTAGTAGCAAGTGTGCTAAACCTATCGATAGTAATAAAAATGTCAAAATGAGAAGTGTTCCTAGCGCTCAATGAACCAACATACAATAATATTGCCTAGCGCCTGTAAACTAGACTGCACCGGGTTGAGCGCGTGTGCTTGAAAAATTGAACCAGTTCTATCTTTCAAGCGAGCGTGCTCAGTCGCTCACTCCAGTCTAGCCACCTCTCATTACAACCAATGTGTTCTATTTTATATTTTAGGCGCTCGCCCAGTCTGACCACCTCTCATTACAACCAATGTGTTCTATTTTATATTTTAGGCGCTCACTATCGTTGAAGATTATGTTACATTTATATGAACCTGCTGCAGTATTTCTCATTATATTTTAGTTTAAAATAGTTATAAATTTATTTTGACTGTTGTGTGCTGATATAATCTGTCAGATCAAAAAGTGCATGTTGAATACATGTAATAAATAAAATACAACATATTGTAAGCGATCTTTTCTTTTCACTTCTAGGAACTTTTGGTGGTCGTGGTGGGCGACCTGCTCCTTTGGGTCGTGGAGGTGGTGGTATTGGGGGAGGACGAAACTTACAGAATAAGATGAAAAACAAATGACTGAACAGTTTTTAGATTTAGCTGTGGTTACTTAACCGTGTGAATGTGTTCAAGATTTGAGTGAAAAACAAAGCAGTTGAAGTTTTGATTTTAAACCAGAAACATTGTGGTGAAATAATAATTATTAAAGAAGCTAGAAATTATGTTGATTTACTTAAACAAGAAAAAATTGTTCAGTTAGCCTTATATTGTATTTGAAGTTATTTTTTGTATCCTGTGGATATAATTGGCATAATTTGTAAGTACGCTTAATGTGATTGGATCCCATTCAAGAAGTCTACTGTTACATGTGAAATGCTGATTTTGGACAAAGCTGATCCAGGGAGGTAAATGTAAGCAAGTCAGCACCTCTATAGTATGAAGCATTTTGTTTTATTTTCCAGCCAAGCCTGACAAGTTTTCTCCTAATTTATATAAAACCTGTATTTGTCTCAACTTATTGCAATTCTTTCTTCCAGCTACCCCTTTTTTGATAATGAATTGAAACAAATTCTTACTAGCTCTTTAACAACACAAGCATCTCGTAATACTCTTAATTCTTTTGTTTTAATTCTCGACTGATTACAGAATAACTTCATATTGAAAAAAAAGGCCATAAAAACTTTGAGCTACAAAATAACATATACCTACTCTAAATAGAGATATTTTCAAAGCGCATCAGACCCTTTAGAAACAGAGGTGGGCAACATATTTTTCAATGCGGCCACACCATGTAAATATTGAGAAATTAGGTTGCTCATTTTAACAATTTACACAACACAGTTTGAACACGTTTATTCAAAACATGTACATTTTGACTACTCACTTATACCCTTGGACAAAAATAATGAAGATGATCCAAATTGAAATATAATGTAGGATTATTTAATGTAACATTTGAAAATCGTTTTGTATGCCAAGTTACAGAAACATTGGTTAAATATTTGAACTCTATGCATAAGTGGAATGCTGCCAAATGATATGTAAGAAATATTAAGTTACAACCAGCTAGGTGACCTGGCGGTCTAGGGGTAAGGTGTCAGACTTCTGTGCTGGCGGCCGGTGTTCAATCCTCGGTCCCAGCACAGATTTATCTGTTTACCAAACCCTTCCCTCACCTACGACAAGACATCTTGTGAATGTGGGGAATGCCAGGCCTCCACCGTGGTTCGGATTCCACGTTAAACTGTAAGTCCTCCATTTTTAAAAACTTTGAGCTACAAAATAACATATACCTACTCTAAATAGAGATATTTTCAAAGCGCATCAGACCCTTTAGAAACGGAGGTGGGCAACATATTTTTCAATGCGGCCACACCATGTAAATATAGAGAAATTAGGTTGCTCATTTTAACAATTTACACAACACACAGTTTGAACACGTTTATTCAAAACATGTACATTTTGACTACTCACTTATACCCTTGGACAAAAATAATGAAAATGATTCAAATTGAATATGATGTAGGATTATTTAATATAACGTTTGAAAATCGTTTTGTATGCCAAGTTACAGAAACATTGGTTAAATATTTGAACTCTATGCATAAGCGAAATGTTGCCAAATGATATGTAAGAAATATTAAGTTACAACAAGCTCATGCAGTCAGTAAAAGCTTTATTTTACTGTTCATATTTGCCATACTTTTATCAATTGGCTACAAGATTACTCACCCCAGCTTTAAAACATGAAAGTTATACACCGACTACACTATGATGCGATATATAAACATAGTCTAGTCATGGTCAGACTCTTTGTACCAAATAAGTGGTCCAGTATAACAAAGAAATTGTTTTGTTGTCATTTATTTTGTATGTATAGTGTGATTATGTTAATTTGCAGTTTTTCTGGTAACTTTTCATTGTGGATATTTTGGTTGGTTTTCCTTATTGTGTTTTGTTATTATCTCTTTTAAAAATGACACTGACCACCACAAGAACGAAGACTTTAGCTTAGCATTTGTAATCATAATACAGTTTTAAAAAAGAAACTAAACCAAGCAAGCATCGTTGACACAAAGTTAAAGAAGTTTATGTTAATGTTATATAGCTGGAGTTTAATATCAAACTTTTAAAATATATAAATTGAACTAAACTCTCTTAAACTTAATAATGACCAACTACTCAAGTTCTGAAATCTTTAATGTTATTACTAGTATATTTATTTGGATATTAATATTATACCCATCAAAAGAGAAACCGTAACTTCTGACCTTTGCAAGCTGCCTTTATTCTTCACTAATAAAGTGATAAGTTATTTAATAGAAACTAACTTTCCTTACTCTTGGTTTTATTGTCAAGTGTATTATTTAATGCTTTTTTATAATATTCAAACATCTTGTGAATAAAATGAATAGTAGTCATTCTATGCCTCACACACTTTTTACCAATTTCATACATAGGCAAGGTTTTTAAGTTGACATGATTATTATTGTACTGTCAAAAACAAATTTCTTATGTGTTTAACCTCCCAAGGGAACTGCAGGGTTACTACTGGGAAACTGTTTTCATTCTCTTGTTTAAAAACCTGTGTTCAATCTACCCTTAAATATAAAACAATTTTCTCAACACTGGTTAGTCGATTTTGCCAGCAACTCTTTCGTACCCCGGCACACCACCTTCCAACACAACTGAGAGTGAGAATATTTTGACTAATAATGCTGCACACACACTAGAAAGGTTAATAAAAAGACACCAATTTTATATCTCTTTGAATCATTCAAATTCTTCATTTTATCTAACAACTACTGATCTTGATAAAATAAATATCCTATGTATTGTCATGCTGAATTGTGCCTCAAACAAGTATACACATTTGAAATAAGGATAGAGAAGAGATGTGGAGATTAATAGATTTTATTTTATTTTCCAAGCTAGATTAATCCCTACTTTATTATTAATTTTAGGTTGAGGATATCAACCTTAGGGATTACAGATAAAATTTATTATTCTACACTTTATTGCTTCATTTCCCTTATTAGTATCAATGATTTATTTTTAATCCTAAAATATGAAATAGGTCCAAGACAATTTCATCACATACATTTGTATTAGGCCTTAATTAAAAACTTGTGACTTTATTAGGTATCAAGGAATTAATTTTTCCATTCCTGAAGTATCTGGACATAGAAATTAAACTCTGAATTTTTTGTTTCACAATGCCATTCCCCAAGACTACTGTCCAATGATAAAATGTGCACTTAATTGTTCTTGGTTATAGCCAAGTGGCTTATTAATATTTCTGAATATACTATTTATTTTCTTATACTTTCCACCTTGCACTTCTGAATGTACTTACATTATCAAAATTTGAATTAAATTATTTACAAGATAAATTGTTGTACAGTAATTTATTATTGTTGGACAAACAAAATATGTGGTATCATTTAAAATATTCACATTTGAATAAACAGTTTACAAATTATATTACTCAAACTCTCATCAAGTATTACATATCTACATTTTTCCAAATCTTTATTTATAGTTTAGTGGTCATGTCCTTCTTTGAAAAAACGTAGTCCACAATAGCCACAAGAGTGGTTACCTGGTTTATCCTGTAAATAAAACATACTTTATTAGTAGACATGCAAAAGGTGAGGTTATTTTTTTCAAAAAGCGATAATATGTACAATACAAGTTGAATTGGTATTTGTTTTAAAAAAAAATTGGGTAAAACTGCCTACATTTTTCGTTCATATTATGTATTTAACTATTTATTTACATATTCAGAGAAAAATCAATTTCACCCTTAGTAATATCAAACTCATATGCATAAAATAAAGTGCAGTGAGCAAAAACAATTTGTAATAAATAAATAAAATGATAGAATATCAGGAAAATGGTAGAGCACAAATAAAAGTAAAAACACTTCGATATTTCAATGCCATTATAGCATCTTCCTCAGGAAGTAGTAGCAATTAGAATATAGTCTATTTACTACTACTAGTGTTTCTACTTTTATTTAAGCTCTACCATTTTCATAATATATTATCATTTTATTTATTTATTAAAAAATTAATATCAAACTTGATATCTCAATATCATTACCTTCGAGTCTTACAAATAAAAATATTAGGGGTGTGCGAAGCCAGCTTTTTCAGTTCAAAGCGAAGTCGAAGCGAATATTCTTGAAGTCGAATCAAAGTTCGAATAAAATTTAAACAACTAATAATAGCTCTTAAAACAAATTATTTTTCCAAAAAAACTGGATGTTTTTAGCCTTAATATATTTATATTTAGTTCAGATGCTATTAAATTGATATATTTTATCTAACTTTAATAAAACATTACAATTTAGTCTAAATGTGCCTGGAATAGAGGATATAAAAACTTAAAAACTTGAAATCAAAAATGTAAGTTATATTTTAATCAGATAACAAAAATATTAGGCTTAAATGTATTAAATGTTTTTACACTCCCCCTCCACACAAATGTGGGTTCACTTCCTCTAATTCAACCTTCCCAATTCTTAATCCATTAGCGTAATTAGTACTTAAAGCGTATAGAGGACCAGACACAGACTCTGTATCTGTAGGTCCGTGGTTGTAGTCCGTGCTCCGTAAGAAATCGATGCGACACTATTAGATTGTACTGGCCANAATATTATTTTTATCACGTGAATTTAGGTCATGTGGCGGTGAAGATAGCTGAACGTATTTAATTTGTGAATCGATCAGGCCGTGTGGCATCGAATATAATCGATTATTGAAATTGTGAAACTATCGATAATTATTCAATATTTCAGCAAACAAACTATTTAAAATTTACAAGTTATTTATTGAGAGAGAATAAGAAAAATATACTTACAAGAACATTATTTTTTTTTAACAAAAATAGTGTGATCACCATTTATTAAAAGTGGTCACTAATCTCAGTAGAAATATTGTGGAATAATAATAATTATGGCGGTCGCAATCAACTAGTCGTTTTATAACCATGGCCTTTTGTGTCAATATATAGATATTAAAAAATAACGAACTAATCGATATTTAACCTATAAATCGATAAGGCCCATCTTTCGTAAAGTAAACAAATGAAAATAATTTGTATTAGAATCTTACACCACATACATATTAGTAATTATTCTATAACTCAACGTTTTAATTGTTTTAAATTGTGAATTGTGTGTGGTAAACATGAATATAATCTACTAGAATAATAGCTCAGAATGGTTAGAATTGAAAAAACTTATATTTTTTTTGCCGAAGCTTCGAAGTAAATTTTGTTTGTCGAAGTCGAAGCCGAAGTTAATTAATATTCGCTTCGACTTTGAGATTCTCGAAGCTTCGCACACCCCTAAAAAATATTGAAATAATCGATTGTCAACTTAAATTTAGACCAAACCATAATAACACCAAAACATGTCAACATAGAAAACTAAACTAAAATCAAATGAGGAGGAGATAAAAATTAAGAAGATATAATTTTGCCAAATATGACCACCCTTGGCAGGGTCCATATATATTAATGCCCTTGCTTGGACCTAGGGGGAAATCTTTTAAAGGCTGTAAACAAAGAATCGAAATTTAGGTAGCATAATGTGTTTAAGTAGAAATTGTGATTTTTAATGCTAACCTCAGATAAAAAAAAAGCTTAAATATCCATTTATTTTTCCTGTAATCCATTTTATACCTGTAAAATAAGTAAAAACTGTTACTATTCGTATAAACGACAGCACTGGTATAGTACTATCATCAGTGTTACCGCGTTGAAAATTGTAATTTGGCAAATACCACGTCATTCAATACAAAGATATTGTGTTTATTTAGAAAAAAACTGTTAAATTTGTGTAATTCATGTTATTTGTGTGGCAAATTTTGCATATCCCTATTTATCCGACATCACGACTGCAGTATGGATAAAGTCCTACCTCAAATGTCTCTAGTTCTTTATAAATCTAAATGCGGATTATACAAAAATTGAAATGGTGACCTAAGTTAGTCTATGATATAATTATTGAATCAAATTGGCTCAAGTTAGAGAACAAATGAGCAGTCATGCAGAACATTTGCAACATGTAGTGGGACTGAGCTTTTTCAATTAATCTGAAAACAAATGCGTATTACAGGACCACAACAATCTGATTGATTAACATTTATTTTACACATAAAATTAAAGATTTTTTTGTTCTTTTACTATATTTAAAAAATACACATTCATAAAACTTGTATAAGTCATACAAGAGCTAAGTTTTCCTGGATGACAGCTCGAAATGTTACTAGAAGTAATCCCTAATATATCACTACGCCAACAGCTGACATCTATCACTTTGGATGACTGTAATGAAAACAGATGGTAAGATATTAATGTGATAGCTAACCACAGTAATTTAGGCCAATATTATTTATATATTTGAGGTCGGACACAAAGTTTATTTATAGTTTTATTCCACTTAAAAAAATATTCACACCACTTTCACAAAAACTTCTAACGAACATAGCTTCAAAATGGCGGCTGACAAATCTAAACCATATGATTGAACATAACGGTAAACAAGTTTTTTGCAATGATGCAGACACACACTTGATGAAAATATTTTATTCAGTTAAATATTTCAAAATACGATAAAATAATCATAAAATCATTTATTGTACCAGTATCTAAAAAAATGACAAGAATTTTCTCTTTTCCACTATATTACACAAAATCGATAACATTCCAAAACGAAAAATAAGTACCTTTAATTATGTTTAAAATATTGTTTCGATTTGGATAGAAAGAAATTATTTAAAAAAAAGAAATAGTATGAGAAAAGTTTACGTTATTTTAAATGTAATATATAACAGGTAATTAAAGAATTTTACATTTATAACAAAACTGGGATCTTTAACAAGTGTTGGCAACCCAAAACGTAAACATATGATTTTTGAACTGCCATCCAGGTAAAAACCTCTCGTGAACAGAATATACCTAGGACCATCTTGTGTTGAGGATATTGCATTTGTTACCATAAAATAATCCAGACTATTTATTTCGATATATTGTGAATCTTTCATTTTAGCACCACGTATTATAACCTGTTAAGGTTATACAAATAATGTATGTACTAATAATATTCTAATTTGATAGGGTGAGGTTGAAATTAGAATAAATGTACCTACATTTGTGTGGATAATGTAAAACCATTTAGATAAAAACAAAAAACTCAACACCCAACCAGGATCGTAACCCTGATCTCCCTGTCATCGGCAGTCTAGTTTACTGCTAGAGTGGATCATATGGCCACCAAAGTGGGTTATTGTGAATCAACTATGTTTCACTTTTAAAATGTTGACTTACCAAATTAATGAAAACTTTGGGATGACCAGTTGGCCCACCGCCCCCGTCGCAGCAGATAACACGCTCCTTACTTGGCGTTGGTGGAACAGCGGCTATTAGATCAATAGCAAACTGCGTGTTAATTTGTTTGGGCCTGTCGATAAATCGGGCCAATCTGTAATCATCTTCCTCCCATTGCTGAAACAAAACAAAGTTTGCAATAATGTCCAATAACCTAGTTTTAAAAATGGGCTAATGTTATTTTAACAAGAATGATATGAATAGGGAGCAGGTGGGATTACAGCGATGGAATTTTATAATATATTTTATATAATTATTTTAAAAACAAAGTGAAAGAGCGCATAAGTTTATGTACATATATTAACATATTATTACCTGTCCAGGCTAGACACCGTTGTATGCTAATGTATTAGGGATAACGAGTGTTAAATTTAGAGGCAGTGTACTTGCATTTTCATGGAAGGAAAGTGGGAAACCACCCTCAGTACACCTGATCAAGAGTTGAACCCATATCCCCCTGTCATCGGCAGTTTGGTCTATTGCTGGAGTGTTACTTGAGAGCATGGGGTCACCGAAGTGGGTGAGAGAGCATTGCAGTGTAAAATATAAGCCTTATCTTCACTTTGTAATATTGTGTGAAGAGCACCATCATATACGTCTAGAAATTCTCAAATAAAGAATTCAATATAAAAAACAGTAAAATTAATATATTTGTAGGCTTGCATGTACAATAAATATGTGAAAATTAATATTGTCTGGTTTGAAAATCCCTTTTAGTCTAGGAAATTCAAACTTACAAAGTGTATTAACATTGAAAGTGAAGAGATACATTTTCTGACACGACTGTTTAATTTTGAAAAGGGTTCATTTAGTGTTGTGTGTCTATCTTTACTTTTATCAACTCGGCTCTATAAACTGATTGTTGTGTGAAGTCTGTTCTGAAATGTTTTTCCTACCAGAATATACTATTGTAGTGTATTTTTGTTAAGTAGGAAAATAAATATAGTATTTATTATTTAGGCTACTAAAGTGTATAACCGGAATGGGTATTAAGGCGCAGTTCCAAGTATATTTATTACAATAGTTTTTTTTAAGTAGGAAAATATAGGCTACTTTACAGAACAGACTTCCTACCAAAATCTGTGTATTTATTAGATTGTTTTTACTGGTTTTATATTCAGCACTTTTGAATATTTGAGTCAAATTAATAAACTGAACATCAAATTACTTATAGAATTTAATTAAACAGATTTATTTTTAGTCCTATTATAAGCCAATATATTATATTTTAAAAAAAAGTCAAAGTATGAAGTTTTATTATTAACTGCTAGTTCTAATATACAACAGTTTGATTTTTGTAGTAATTAATTTTAGAAAAGAAGCAGTTCACATGGCCGACAGGCAACATCCTTTGTCCCAGGTGCTTGTAGAAATGCAAAAGTAAAGGTCATATTTTAAGATAACTCCAGCAGTACGTGGAGCATGCCACTAGAGATATTTTATCACAGTGAAACTCAACTCTTGTCTTATTACTAGGCCGAATTTTTGTTTTGTTTATTAATAACTTTGAAGAGAAAAACATCATTTCTCTAGACCCAACCCTTATTAAAACTACCCCATTTTTAGTTTTAAAACGAGACTGTTCTTATACAGTTAATAGCTTTTCATAGAGGCAAACATAACCTCCCCATTTCTAGTTTTAAAATGTTACTTAACTCTTAAAAGCTGCAATGCAGTTTTCTTAGCATTGTGTCTTACTGCTAATTCAAGTTATACGCTTATGTGTGGTTTTTGGGATTAGTAAGATTATAGAAAGTGTACCCACATTTGCATGGAGGAAGAGTGGGAAACCATTTTGAAAACGAAACCTCAATACACCTGACTGAGATATGAACCTCGTTATCAGTAGTCTAGTTTACTGTGAGAGAAGTGGGTAAAACCACGCTGTTACCAAAGTGGGTTATGGTACAGTTCTTTTGTCAATAATGTGCAATTTTTTAACCAAATAAAAAAAATGACCAAGAAACAGGATATTGGCTGGCCATATTGTCTCCCAAATTAAATTTAGCCAATCGTTTTATAAATACACAAAAATCATCGGTTAGAGAACACTTATGGTCACTTTTTAAAATGTCAATATATTTGTAAAAAAAAAAAACTTGCCTCGCAGTGTTATTAATTCCATAACCCCTCTACCCCCCTCACCCCCCACTAAAAAAAAAGCCAGCTATTAAACATTTGTATTGGTCAATATATTAAGATGTCTATGAAAATACATACATGA
>CABFOW010001274.1:29688-45012 GCA_902141385.1 Timema californicum | reverse complement strand
CCCCCCCCCCACACACACACTAAAAAAAGCCAGCTATTAAACATTTGTATTGGTCAATATATTAAGATGTCTATGAAAATACATACATGACAAATTTATGTGTATAAATATATTAATCCATTCAAAATTTTATTGTAATTTTATTTTCATAGATTTGCAAGTTTAAGCTTGGTTGATAATTTTTTTTACTAACCTATAAACATATAAAATATTTTTATCAAATTATACCTCATCAGATTAAAAACCTCTTGGTTACTACTTCTTGCCAAAATATAGATGCACGACAAAGATAGCCTATTGAGTATTAAAAGTAACCATAAACATTCTTGACCCAAATGGTCAAATTCTTGCGAATGAATGCCTATTGTTATTTTACCTTATTTAAATACATCTTAAAAATCTTCTAATGAAATAAAACGAAGGAACCAATCATAATTGAGAAGTGGGAACCTTTGTAAGAAATGTATTAAAATGGCATAGTTGATATTTTGGTGGGAAATAAGTAAGTTTAGTGGTGTTGATTAATGTTTATATTTCAATTCTTACCTGACAAATTTAATCTAACCCTTCATGTGTGAATAAATTAAAATTTTTATTAATAATATTAGTACCGCGTCTTACTACCCGTTCAGGTTATACGCGTTTTAAGTACTAATTACGCTTATGGATTAGGAATTGGGGAGGTTGAATTAGAGGAAGTTAACCCGCATTCGCGTGGAGGGAGCGTGGAAAACCATTTAGGAAAAACCACCCTCAGTTCACCCGACAGAGATTCGAACCTTGATCTCCCCGTCCTCAGCAGTCGAGCTTTACACAACAAGCGTGTTAGCCAACTACGCCACTGACATGTCATACATCTTAAAGAATCATAGGTCAACTATAATGCAAATAACAATAAAGGGTTATTTCATGCCAATCCACCCAGGCCATGCATCAAACCCACCACCTCAGATTTTCATTTAACATTTTTTTACATGTTACTACCACCAAGCTACTAATCCATATAAAATTTTACCTCTCTAGGCCACATATTTTCTGAGATAGGCAATGATTCTAAACTTAAAATTTGTTAATAATCCAGATTTATTTAAGTTTAGTGTCTTTCAGGGGTAAGCAAGGTTTATACTTTTTTTTCTCTCAAATCTAAACACATTGTGATAACATTTTGACAGTAATATGTTGATTATATACAGAGCTATGGATTTTTTCCTTAAATACTGCACTCCTTCCACGGGGCCTCAGAAACAACATTTACGCACAATTTTTCAAAATGTTACCATTTCATATTATATTAAATTATATTATATTATAAAATGGCAAAGGTTTATAATGTTTTTGCAGTTCTTGTACTGTGGAGCACATTCGTCACTGAAATACTGTACATTATTTACAACTGGAGATTTTTCCTTTACATACTGTGTGATTATCTTTTGTGTTTCAAATACAAAGGCTTCATCATGCTCCAAATTCATCAGATAAGATGTACAAACTTGAACCAATTAGATCTTTAGATTGCTCAACATGTGTTTAGATTACCACTGGGTGTAGTGAACAACTGTCACGTGTCCAGTGATACCTTAGTGCTTCATCTTGAAAAACATATGAGTAGTTTTCAATGAAGTCTAGAAGAACAATAGCATTATCATGTTCAAGATTCGCTTTCATTTCCTTTAAGTAGTTTGCTTGCAATTTAGTTATAAATTAATGGGGCACAAGTATTTCAAGTCTCTCAGCCTTGGTGGCGTAGTTAGCTAACGCGCTAATCATGTTGAGCTCGACTGCCAAGGACAGGGAGATCGAGGTTCAAATCTTGGTCAGGTGAACTGGGGGGGATGTGTGTTCCTAAATGGTTTTCCACTCTCCCTCCACGCAAATGCAGGTTCACTTCCTCTAAATTCAACCTTCCCAATTCCTAATCCATTAGCGTATTTAGTACTTTAAGCGTATAACCCGAACGGGTAGTAAGACACGATGCTAAATAATAATAATAATAATAAAGAGAGATGCCAATTTTAATGGTGGGTATAGTCATATTTAAAAGCAGAATACAATTCATCAAAATTTGCAAGTAATCTTTTATGAATGTGTACATTTTTAGAAATAATGGCTTTATCCTTTAGACTCGAAAGTACTCATCATTTTGATAAACTTTTTCACCAATTCAACTGTATTTTTGCTTAGTGTTTTCCCTTTTCTTGGCTCAGATAAAGCCATTATACCTTTATCTTTTAGAAGGTCTCTTGCTTTATGAACAGCATATTCACTAACATTGAAGTATTTCATTACCTTTTCCCTGCTCCGTGAAGTTAGAAGCAAGCGTCAACTATTGTATCTTTTCTCGCCGTGTGATTGAAGTCAAGTTTTGCTTTAATTAAACCTATAAGTATATCCATTACATTAGCTTTTCGATATATATCTTTAGGAGGTTTTTCCGTGTCCTTTTCTAAAACCTTACTAACCTTGCTTTTTAAAGTACAACAAGCCGACTTAATCTTTCTTTTTGCATAAGCAGGTTTTCTTTGCAAAGAAATTGCATGAAATTTCAAAGGAGATTCTCCTCTATCTCTGTCAGTGATGCATTAATTTTCTCTTTTGTTTCTTCTTTGTAAATTAATGTTTCTAAATTACAAATACTTTTATTGCTGTTGTCACTGTCTATATCCAGCTCTTCAAATCCACCGTTTTCATTTACAAATTGTATGTGTTTCTATACCTTTACTCTGCCAAGAATTGATTTTACAAGGACTGGAATTTCATTGATTTTCTCTGAAAAGTCCAAGGTTATATTTCTTAATGCTTTTGTTATTTTTTTTCTTGTGACACTAAAGTGGATTAAACAACTTGTCTGGTAAGTTTCATACTTCAGGTAGTACATTTTATCACAAAATTAAATAGAAGTTCAGAACTCGCAATCAAAAGTAATTTTTCTAATGCACTTACTGTCTCAATGTTTATCAGATTCACCCACCAAGTGTTTACCTCTTCTTATGCCACTCAGTTCTAATTTTATTTCCTATGCTACACTTTTCAATAAGCTGTTCAGTTTAGGACAGTTTTTAAAACTACTAAAATAACTTTTTTTTAAACATTAGAACAGTAAAGTAACTTTAAACTTAGATTTTAGAAGTGTGTTTACCCTATCAAACAAACTATTAAACATATTGAAGCAGTATACAGCACCTTCACTCAACAATAGATAGCAGATGACTGAGACTGACTGGTTAGTGCATTCCAGTTGAACGCTCCACACAAAAGGATGACTCATGCTAACTCAACTCACAGTGATTGGACTTCATGCTATACATGTTTCAGCTTGTGCCCCATCCCCTTTTCCTCACTTTCCCCCAACCAACACACCATAGTAAAATCTAATTCGTGGAAAACAACCAACATACCATAGTAAAATATAATTCATTGAAAACAACCAACATACCATAGTAAAATCTAATTCATTGAAAACAATTTTTTTTAGTTGAATTATGTTTTTGTCTATGAAATTGTTTTACTATCAAATTAGGTACTAATAATTTTCAAGCTAAGCCAAAAGTTAGCATTGAACAATAGTACTAAAATATTTTAAAAAGCTAGCCATACATTTACTTTACATCAAACACAATCATGCCATTAAGTTAATTATTTATTATGATTCATAGGCCAATGTTTATATAATGTGTTTTAAATTAGCTGTGCTATGTTAGATTATTGTAATTTATAAATTTAAATAAGTGCATTAGCAGTTAAAATGCCACTATTTTTCTTTCACAGCATTTTAGACCATACGTTGAAGTTTGGTTTGAGAAAAAAAAAGAAAGAGAGATACTTGGAAGCTTTTCTGCTTCAGGCCATAATGCTCACTTAATAAAGAAACAGTTTTACATTTAAAATTTGTTAATAATCCAAATTGATTAATTTTAGTTTCTCTCAGAGGCAAGCAAGATTTATACTGTACACTATTTTCTTCGTAAATCTAAACACTCTGCTTGATATGTATTAACATTTTGACAGTAATATGTTGATTATATACAGCACAATTTTCCAAATTTTACCATTTTATATCTCAAAAAGAATGTGGCCCAGCGAGGAAAAATTATGTATGGATTAGTAACTTGGTGGTAGTAACATGTAAAAAATGTTTAATGAAAATCCGAGGTGGTGGGTGTCATTATCAAATTTAGCTGGGTGATTTGAAATGGATTGGCCCTTAAGTCAACACAAACTGTAGTCAATATTTATGTTACTCTTGTGGTTTTATTAAGTTTTTTTGAATTAAATAATTAAACTTCATAAATGTTAGCTAGTATTATTGGAGTTGCCATACTCTTTAGCATGTGATAATAATAGGAATATAGGCTATATCTGAATTCTCTATCTATACTCTGTTGCCTTGATATGTACCCTTGCAAAATGCATTGGTAATTATGTGGTCAAGTGTAGATATGTCTGAATTGTCACCAAGGATGGGTAAAACGCACCCTTCACAAACCCTGAGTCCAAGAATGGAAGCTATACATTGTCGACACATCCTTGATGCGGAGCTTGACTGGTAACTGTTTTATTCCTCTCTTTTTGTCCGTTAGAGCTCAGAACATTTTTTTAGCACCCGGTCTTACTAATTGTTCAGGTTATACAACCTGGACTTTGTTATACCTGCAATTTTAAATTATACAAGTTGATTACCTAATCAATCCACGCCTACCATTTATCATTACCAAAAGTAGCAAATTGTTTATTGGCATGCTTTAATTTCTGTAATATAATGGGAAAACAGTTGACGCCAACAATAAAATTATGTCAATATTTAAGAGTGTAAGCTATATATTAAATTAGTTCTGATGGCGTTATACATAGTTTCTGGGTTCAATGATAGTTAATAGTAATGCGGTCTCCAGAATGTAGCAAAGCTAGTTGCCAATAAATTGGTTAATTCAGACTTCAATGCATGGTGAGGGTGAATACAAGTCTATTCAAATACAGTTGTATTGTAGAAAAATGAAGAAAACAATTTTATAAAAATGTTACTTTTCACAAAAAATAGTTACCAAAGAAACATTTTGATGCATGAAATATCAAATTACTTCTGTATGGTGCCATGTCTAGAATATTTATGAGTAAAAAAATATGTTAATAAATCACCTGAGGTTATTTTTATGGGCCTGTTCCAACACTATAATTCAGTGCACTCAGGTGTCCTAAATTTGTTCTATTTTTTTTTACCAAATTGTGAAAATAACATACTTGTCCTGTGTGTGTTTTCTTCTCTACGGGTACCCACGATTCATTAGACATGTAGTGAGAAGAAATAGCTGGAGAAAACACATGTAATTTTAACACGTTAACCTTATTCATACCCTTTAACAGCCGGAGAGACATTTTTTGCTGAATTTTTTTATTACCCTTATTGTTTGCCCTTTAGAGAAAATAAACCAAACCAAAAACTAGTAATGATAAACAAATGCAGCCAACACACAATACTTATCTTTACTTTAAATTCTCAAGTTGATACTTTTGAGAGTTAAGTAGCTAACGAAACATAATATGGCCCTACCGCATTTTTTAAGATTATAATTTATATGAATAAAATATATATACGTGAAGAATTTAGTGTGTAATAATTCATGTTTATATTTATTTTAAAATATGCTATATTTCAATCATTCTTTGTGATTTATTAAATTTTTAATCATTTGAAAATCCCAGATTGAATAACTACTCTGTTTAGAAAGTTTAATATTACTTTGAATAATACTTTAAAAGTGTTCATTCCACATGGTGTTAATCTGCGCATTATAAAAGCTACATTGACAATATATATATATATATATATATATATATATTACCGTAATTATAATAAAAATAATATTAACAATAATTATATATATAAATTGAAGCTATATTAGTAGTATAAAATTACGAATTTATTTACCAATATTACATTTAAGTACAATATTGCGAGTGTAAATCAATAACGCACAATATATTGGCTTAAACATGATTGTGAATTTGTCAAAATGGTTACTCTGTACATCGATTTGTCCTGATTTATTTAGTGGCATAATCAATTATTATTAAGTGACCATCTAACAGTGGCATCAAGAATCACGGTGACACCACTTGCCACCCCTTCTGGTGCCACCTACTGGGCGGGGAAGAATGGTACTACTTATATTTGAAAAGAGTTGGCTGTCAGTTCCCTGGTCCTCCCCTTCCAATTTACCCCTCATCCTATTCTATATTACTCCTGGTATGAAGTTTGATTTATTATTAGGTGTTCTGTCTTATTTATTTAAGGGTGGCACGCCCCAGTTTTTTAAATAGGTACTGGGGTTAGGTCTAGGAAATGTTCAGGTTGTCTATTTCACTTAGTTGAATATATTTATTTTTTTGTTAAGGTTATTATTCTAAGAACTGTTTTGTTGTTTATCTAAATTGTATTGACTGATGTAGTACTAATGTAATGTTTTATTTTAATTATGTCTAAATAAACTAAACTAAACTGTTCTGTCTTACGACAGGGCCATTCCTTTTGTCAGTGAAACTTGGACCTGCAATGCACCCTGTCCTCTGCCTCCCCCTTCAGCTTCCAGAATTTTCTTCTTTCTTTCACGTCATCTAGTATTTGAATCCTCCTTCTTCCTAAGTTCATTTTTTTCTCAGTGTTCCCTTCGATGACGTCGTGTAGAAGACAGTTTCTCTTAAGGATGTGATCATTCCAAATTGATTTGCGCCGAAATATCATATACAAAAAGGATCTCTTCTCACCAACTCTTCTTAGGACTTCTTCAAGTGTCACCCTGTCTGTCCGCCTGATCTTCTCAAATTTTCTCTAGCACCATATTTCAAAGCTCTCCAAGTATTTATTTTCAATCTTCATAAGAGTCCGAGTTTCTACTCCATAAAGTGTGATGCTCCAAATGTAGCATTTCATCAGTGTCTTCCTTAGTTACAAACTCAACTTGCCGGTTAACAGAAACCTCTTCTAATTGAAAGCTTCCTTGGCAATGGCGATCCTTGACCAGATTTATTTAGTGCAGTAGGCATCCTTTATTAGCAGACTTCCCAGGTACTTGAACTTCTCCACGTTTTCAAACTCCCAGTTTTCAATTTTGATTTTCAGCGAGTCTTCATTTTTTGTAATTACCATCAATTTTGACTTCTCAATGTTGATCTCCGTGCCATATTTTCTCCCTATTTCCACTAGCTGGTCCATTATTTCCAGCAGCTCTTCTTTATTTCTGGCCAGCAATGCTAGATTATCTTAATATTTTATTGTGTTGATGAAGCCTACTCCTATCATGAAATTGACACGCCCCTGTAGGGCTTCCCTGACCAGCCACTCACCATACAAGTTGAACAGACAAGGTGACAAAAACATCCCTTACTCACTCATCTTCCTAACACTACACTGCTGGTATCTCCATTATTTAGCCTCACTTTCACTCGCTATCCTAGGCACTGGTTTTCAATCAGCCTTCTGTCCCTTCAATTGATGCCGATCTTCTTGGGTATTTCCGTCAGTTTCTTTCATTCCACTTTATCAAACGCCTTCTGCCAGTCAATAAAACCAATATATACAGATTCCTTGACTTCCAACCGTATTTCTGAAATTATTCTCAGCGTACCGATAGCATCTCTGGTTCTTTTTCCTTTTCTGAATCAAAATTGGTCTTCTTCCATCGCACTTTCTATTTTCTGTTCCATGCGCTTGTTGGGTATTCTTGCAACTTAGGTGCTTTTATATTCACTATGATTAATAGTTGCCACATGCTGGGCATTCTGGGAAGTAACTGGGGAAATCAGCTCTACATCTTCACCTGCCAAAAGAACCACTCCATTCCCTGAATTACTAGAAGCGAGAATGGGTGCACTAGCAGCATTTGTTGGTGATTTACTAGTTGAGTTTGGAGAGGTTTCTCAAGAATGGCCCAAGTAAGGGCTTCAGAGAAGATCCAGAGGAGGGCTTTAGGGAGGACCTTAATGCAGGCTTCCGGGAGAAATCGGGAGAAGATGCCGGGACCGTTTGATGTCAAGAGTGGCTGAAACTTGAGATCACGTGTAAATATAGCCACCACCTTGAATTGTGAAATACTATTAATGTCGTCTAGAGAATAGACAACTGGTACTGCAAGATTAACTGCACATTGGAAGTTGGGACAGTCTATATTATGGCTGATTGTAAGAAATCTGAAATATCAGTGCTTGGAGTGATACGTATTCTTTGCGAGCTTGGTCATTAGCGAACTTGATGTCCAAGGGGCGTTTGATTCTGTATCTCATGTTCCTCTGTTGCTCAAATTGTTTGCCATCAGACTGCATTATCACCTTCTTTCAACTCTTTCTGTTGAGCCGTACGTTCCAGATTCGCCTGAACGCAGTGATATCTTCCTCTCGTCCAATCCTTGCTCAGTGGTTGCAGAACCTTATTTGTGTAAGGGGATGAGGTGGGGAGGGGAGAAAAAAATATTAGAGACTCACCTTCCCTCTCTCCTCTCCCCAAGAACTGTTTTGAAAATTGTATGTTCATAGAATCTATTTAGAACGTGCCCTCTTCCCAATTTGTGAAATTAAATTATTTGTAAGCTATTTTAAGTGGTCTTACCCAGATATTTTATAAATTGGTATGCTTATTGATGCTCTTTGGAGTGGTCCTTTTTTGGCAAATTTTTGAAAATTGAATAACTCTAGAAGTCAGTAGTACACACCTTAAATAAAAAAATATATTCCTCTAGACGCAACTATTTAAAGTAGTCTTCCTCTAGAAATTTTTGAGATTTGACTACACCTCAAAGATATTTGTAGTTATCCTCGCCTTATTTTTTCTGACAATTAAATGCTTCTAAAAACTATTTTAAGTTGGTCCCTATCTAGCATACTTTTGAAAATTCATCGCCTTTAGATGCTATTTACAGTTTGATGCAGGTATCTTACCATAATATTCAAGAATAACAGGAGGTCTGAAATTTATCTAGAGAGGAGCTTATTTATTCTATGAAGAAGAATTAGCCACAATTTCGATCCTCTCCCTGGTTTAGCTGTAACTGGAGTTATCCTTTACCCAGGTTCGGAAGTTAGACTATCTTAAAAGCTATTTAGAGTATTCCTACCTAAAAATAAAAAATAAATAAAAAATGATGCTCTTAGAAGTTATTTGGGGTAGTCAATAGGATAGCCAAGAGATAGCTATAGCAAGGAGATAGATATGGTTTATCATAACGTCTTTTACTTTGTTAGATATTGGCATCTGACAAGAATAGTCACGGGAGGTTTTCCAACTACTTGGGGCTTTTCTGTCGATTTCCTTTCTCTAAATCCAGTACTATACCAGGTGTATTACTTTGTGTTGCATGGACTTTGTTCCCCTGGTTTGAAATCTACGCAACGCTTCTCATTTGGGAAGGCTCACACAACCTAGGCTATTTCACTTCTTGGGAGATTGAGCTCAATCTGGCCAAGGCCCCCACCATCGTCTCTACTCAACGCTATCCTAGATATTGTCATCCTTTGTTATTTGGGAATGTCGTTCTCCCCTTGCAGGATTCAGACCGATACCTGCGGTTCACACTAAATCGTCACCCTCACTTTGATGAGCACATCACTAAAGTGTAAAACAAGATGCGAGAGGTCATGAATGCTCTTATTCAACTACGTTGTCTTCTTTCCCTTACACACAACCTTATATTGTTTTAATCTTATAACCTCTTATCCTGTAAAATCCATCTATTATTGCTTTTGCTTTATGCTGCTGCCGTCTGGAGTCGCACCCACTTAATCATCTCAAACTCTGGTCTAATTCTTATAGCCGAGTCTCCACCTCCTTAATATTTCTCACGATCACGACTATCAGAGATCTATGCTTTATCAGGATCACTAGTGATCAAATTTATCTGCCAATCCCCTTTCAGCATCTATTGAGACAGATCCCGGGGATCCTACGTGCGCTAACTTTCAGATTTGTCACCTCCAACAGCCACCACAATTGTTGTGGACTTTCTCTGGGTCCAAGTGATGTCTGTCCATCCTGGAAAAAATGGACTGTCCCATTTATAGCATATAGTTAAAGTATAATTACATTTATTCACAAGTTCTTAATTAGTTCTAATAATTATAAATATTATCTACAATCGGGCTGGTTATATACATTTTTTAAGTGTAAGTAACAGTATTTTATCCTCCCCCACACCTCAATGATAATACACGTGTTGAAAATTGTAATGGACAAAAATTCTGCAAATAATTATTACAATTGCAATTTACTTCAATATCCATAGTTTCCTCAAGAATATTAACTACCAATGGCTAAACTATACTATGGATGAATATTGAACAAAGTTCCAATTTTTGTAATTAATTGAATAATTTTTATTAAATAAACACATCTAAGATGTATACCTAAAATTTAGTTTGACAAGTACAATTGAAACATAAGTCGAAACATACAATTAAACTCATAAGTTTCAAATATAACACTAATACAGCTTTGAGTTTGACAAAGAGGTATGTTGGTATGTTTCTTTAAAAACATATTTACATAGTATTTTCTACTTTTAGGTAATATAATTATATTAATAATTAGCTTAACTAATTGTTTCTGTTGTTAACTACTGAAAAATTCATGCTTTACAGGGATTTTTCTGGCTTTCAATTTGGCAAATTTGGCAATTTCACAGACGTCAACAAATTGAACGAAGCTGCATCGGGGAGTGATTATGGGCGTGGCGTTGGCGCCAGTTGACGGACGAGTACATTTTAGTGGGAACGGGTGTTATATCGCCAAACACGCAAAGATTCGACTGTATTGTCCTTATTGATGTATGGATGTTTCATCTTAACAATTTCTTTAATAAATAATCGCCCTTAAAAAATCCCTTTACCTATTTGGCGCCCTATTAACTTCATGCCATCTGCAGCTGCGTAGTTCGCATTATTCAAGGTCCAGATCTGTCGACAAAAGAAACAAACTTATAAAATAAAAAACTTAATATTATTACCAACATGTATATAATATTCTCTATATATAACCTACGAATAAATAAACAAAACAAATCTTATAAAAAATATCGATACCTAATCAATCATTTAATAAAGTTTTGACAATTTAACAAGAATTAAAATTAATTAATTTCCATTCAAAAAAATAGACCAAATCAATACTTAAAAAATTAATCTAGTAATTAATTATAAAAACCTTTGTAATTGTGTTGTTCTCTTTCCCATGAATAATGTTTGTATTTAGTGCTGGATACAATAAAACCAAATTAATATGAACAACAGCTTATTGACTCTTAGCCAAATACATTTTAGATCTATTTGTCATCAGGGTATTACAAATATAAATACATATAGTAGGGGGTATACTTAATATATCTAAAATATTACTACCCTATATAATTGTTATAATATTATATTAAACTTATTTCATTATCTATCTATAGCACCCCTTCTTATGGCTATTAGGTACTTTTATCGTTTCAATAGGTTGTTTACTATATCTTGCTCTGTGATGATAAAATAATAATATTTACTATTGTACAAGATGCTATTTTTACCATCTTCAAGTTAACAAATTACCAGTGAACTTTTTATAGTCATGAAAAAAAAATGTGTTTATTAGTGTATACTGTGTTTGACTAATTTTAAATATTTGAAATAAGGTAATCAGTTTTCTATTGTTTGAAAAATATACACTAGTATTTTGAATAGTTAAAGGATGGTACATCTATAATTTTTAGCTATCACTTTATAATAGATATCTATTTATATCATTTTAAAATATTGAACCTACCAGTACACCTCTCCCTCACAAAACACTTTAAGGTAGGTTTAGAAGTGGATTTGCATTCAATCATGCTCATACGGTTAATAATTTTTTTAGACAAACGCAACACATTTCAGTAGCCTATTTCAATACCAATAAAAACTTAGTATGTGACATGCATATGCTGCAACGGGCATTTGTACAGAACTAAGTCTTAAACCCCTTCTAAAGAAGGAAACCTTAAGATATGCATCTGTTTAGTACATAGAAATTGAAATCGCGTCTACACAGTCTGCAGGTAATCTTAATCATATGACCATGCTAACCAATAATAAAAAGTCTGAGATCACGTCCAATTAAACTCTTTGAAAGAAAATTTTCTAGGCTGTATCTGACTAGTGTTCTTATGCATTATCACCTTGATATGTGCCCATGACAGTTACATTGTTAATCACGTGATCAAGTGTAAATCTCTTTGAATTGTGATGCAGGATGGTGATGCATCCCACCCACGAGCTTGCTTGTATCCCAATAGTCTATTTATATGCTGTTGCCTTTATACATATCCTTGAGAGTTGTATTGGAAATCACGTGATCAAGTGTAGATAGATCTGTCTGAATAGTCACGAAGGATGCTGATGCATCCTTATTCATGTCCTTGAATCCAAGGATGGAAACCACAAGTTGTCAAAAGGTCCTCTTTCGACCTGAGTGCGGAGTTGGACCAGCAACTGTTCTATTATTATCTTATTATTTTGACTGTCAATTGATTTGTTTTCACTGCCGCGTATAATTTTACATCTCCCGCCATTTCAACTTTATGACGCGTGTGTTGATATTTTTGAAATGTTGTGTGAAAATAAGTCGCCAAAAATCTTTACATAGGCCTATGCCAAAAAATTGCATGTTCTATTTTAAAATACTATAAACGGAGTACCAGTATTAACTCTTAAAATGTATATCAAACCATTGTGAATAGTTTTCCTTAGGACTAATAGATGACATTTACATAGTTTCTAAGAGCATTGTTAGAGAGCAGCACTGCGAACCCAGGGATGTAGAAAGATCGTTGACATTTGAATAGTTTGATGCAGTATTTGTTAGGGAAGTTCGTGGCAAGTGTGAATTCATCAAGGCTGCATCTCACGGATCTTTGACAAGGATCCTTTGACTATTCGTATACAACCCTTGAGTCCATTGACAGAAGCAAGATATCGTCAACTTGCTGTTGGTGCAGTATTTGACTGGCAACTATCTTATTTTTCTCTTTTCGTCTGCTAGAGCTTAGAACATTATGTTATTTACCATTTTACATTATACACTTTTCTAAATAGCATTGATTTATAGTTTCTCACCATCATGTTTTGTCAGAAGAAGTTGCCAAAAATCTTTAATGCTTAATAGTTGCACAACATTCTATCTTAAAATACTATAGCCTAGTGTTTATTAACAAAAAGTATTCGCTAAACAAATATGGAGTGATTGATTAAGTTTAACATATTTACTAAAGATCGTTGTTAGGAAGTGCTCAGCACCGTGGACCCAAGGGTGTAGAAAGGTTCGTTGCCTTTCAAATAGTCTGATGCGGTCTTGGTTACGCAGTGTGTGAGAAGTGTAAAATCATCAAATCATCAAATCAAGGATCTGTCAAGGATCCTCGAGTTTATTCGCATACAGCCATGGACTCTAAAGCAAGACGCAAGCTGACAGTATCCATGAAGCAGGGGCTATAAAAAGTACTAATGGGAAGTTAAACTTATCATTTCAAGCAACACAACTCTTTCTGAGAACGTGGTAGGCTATTTCTCAGAAAACTGTACAAGAGATGCCACACTTCACAGGGTTTCTAATTGTTTATAAAGTTATTACTGAAATA
Source organism: Timema californicum (assembly GCA_902141385.1). Classification (NCBI taxonomy): domain Eukaryota; kingdom Metazoa; phylum Arthropoda; class Insecta; order Phasmatodea; family Timematidae; genus Timema; species Timema californicum. Next base: position 31,384 of record CABFOW010001274.1, on the reverse strand, counting down.
GTTCTGTTCGTAAAAATATTAGGCTATTTAATTTTGTATTAGTTTCCATGCAGAGCTTTACGCTGCCATTGGTGCTTTAATTTTGATGCAAAGCATATAGGCCCCTATTTACTTTGCTGTGATTGGTATCCCTTAGCAGTCCGTATCAACTTCTAGGGAAGGTTAGGGACTCGAAGTATCAGGACTCTGTAGGCAGAGGGTTTTGTTAGTGTGGAATCAATCTTTTATGGACCACTACATACCTCACAGATACACAATCTGTAGACGAGTCTTAATGCTACAGTCTGAGAGCTGCAAGTGTTGCAAAGACATATTTTTTCTTTTCTCTAAATAATTATTTGACTAACACTACACACTATATTCAATGGGCAATTGTCGATCGCCACACCTCTAGGCCTACTGATCATTTTACATGAATGACTGGTACTTACAATAGCAGCATTTTTTAGCACCATGTCTTACTACCTGTTTGGGTTAGCCTATGTACTAATTATCCAAATGTATTAGAGATTAGGAAGGTTGAATTTAGAGAAAGTGTACCTTTTAGGTTTTTAATTTTTTTAAAAAAAAGCAAATCCATTTAAAAGTTTTTATAACACACTAAAAAAATGGCTTTTTTTTACGAATATGATAGGATGGTAGTGACCTAGTAAAAAAATTGTACTGTAACCTACAGTTCTAAACATGTGTGGAGAGTCTAAAAATACCCTAGCAAAATTTTCTATTTTACAGCTATAATGAATTCCCGGAACTTGATGACCTAAAGAATATTAAAAAATGACTCATAAAATTACCTTAAAATTTCAACAAATCACCTAAAATTTTAGCCAAAAACTCAAAATAAATGAACACGACTAAATCAAATACACAATTTTCAAATAGAAACTAAAAAGTATCTATTCAATTAAAAACCTTTAACAAATAAACTCTTCCATCCTGCTGAAAACTACATCGATTTACAAATATTTGCTTCAGACAAAAAGCTATCCCCTTCCAACTCAACTCTTTCCAGCTTACCTATTTGTTGTGTATCACCAGGAATGTATAAATTCCACCCATACAAGTAAAGAGGACACAATATTAATTGCCTGCATTATATTCTCATTCTGGCAACTTGTGATTAAAAATTATGTTTGAGTACCATTTATATATATTTAAAGTATTGATATACAGTATTTAAAAATATACTGGTATTTATTCAACATAAATACCCAAAATTTATTCAAAAATGCCTAAAAGTTCTTTAAAAATATCTAAAAATAACCCCAAAAGAATGAAAATAAAAAAATACCTTAAAAATCCAAAATAATAAAAAGTGAATCAAGTTATAAAAAATATATTTCCACAACCAGGAGATCATTTACAAAATTTAGATGCACATGAATACTGTCTGTGATGTACTAACAAAAGTGGGTGACCTGGTGGTCTAGGGGTAAGGTGTCAGACTTCTATGCTGGCGGCCGGGGTTCAATCCTCGGTCCCGGCAAAGATTTATCTGATCACCAAACCCTTCCTTCACCTCTGACAAGACATCTTGTGAATGTCGGGAGTGCCAGGCCTCCACCGTGGTTTGGATTCCACGTTAAACTGTAGGTCCTCCATTTCATCTCACAATCACCCTACCATTACACATTAGCGTAAGTGCGTACAACCCGAACGGGTAGTAAGACGCGGTGCTAATAATAATAATAATTAT
>CABFOW010001274.1:0-22341 GCA_902141385.1 Timema californicum | reverse complement strand
GAGTAGTGGGAATAGCAACAGTATTCTTAGAAGCACAATGATCAGTAAATTATTCTATTATCTCAGGAAAAACGAGATATAGCCTGTAAACAATTTCTTGCCAGAAAATATTCTGGAGCTCATACAACCATACCTAAAAATAGGGTAAAATATCACTATAATCCTTTTCTTCACATTATTGAAGCTTGCATGGAGACTGAAAGAAAAGGAAACCAGGATTGTAAGGACAGTAAACCACACCAGGAGAGAAAGCTCAGGGTCTGTAAAGACATCTAAAACTCCGTTGTATGAGACCACTGTCCTCAAGGCTCAGAAGGACATTATTTTGACTGTGTATCAGGGAAATAAATAGAAGAACATCCTTCTACTGAGCACGCTCCACTCAAGTGTTGAGATACGTGCACTTGAAAAGAATCTCGCAGAAACAGTAGAGTTCTACAGCTCTATAGTAAGCTTAATAAGTACTCTGTAAGCGCTCTTGCTCGAAGATGTCCACTGCATGTTTTCTATAACGTCTTTGAACTAGAAACACTTACTGTATGGGTAATTTACAAGGTGGTCACAAGTCAGATAATCTCTCGGCACAAATATACACTTCAACTGGTGAACGAGCTAAAAACAAAACCACAAACAGCGTCAGTGTCAAGGGATTACTGCAAGTAAGATAAAACAAAACTGTTGACAGTTACTCCACCTGAAAAAAAAGCTGTCAGCGGCAATAATTATTGTTCAGCCACAGACATAAAATAAAGTAACTTGCCTCAAGTACCTTGAGAATCTGTGAGGCTTGGCCAATTTTCAAGTTTTTGGCAATTATTTTAGTATAGATATATTTATTTCTTGACGCTGATATATACATAATGCATATTCTAACTCTTCATATTGTACATTTCTAGCACACTTTTTTGTGTAATTCATTCTCACCTATATTATCATAAGTAGCCTTACGCAATGATAATATATATAATGTGAAATAAATATAACAGGCAATTTTAAATAATAATAATAATTATTATTATTATCACCCTTCTATTCTTACAAATTGGGTTTCAACTACTGACTCCTAAAAATTTCAAGTCCTATAATTGTATTCGTTTCTATATAATATAGTATTATAATTTATTTTTCATGATATATATTTTTAGGGATTCAAGTATAACATTATACATGTGTCCCAAAATTTATTGTTCATTAACGTATCACGTTCGGTATCTCATTGCAGTTCTTCCTATAGCGGGTGTTGGAAATGGCCCGCTCGGGCCTGAAAATATGTGCCCACACACTTCTTCATATGATATGATATGATATGATATGAAGAGTTGTGTTTGGATATGTTTTCAGGCCCTTGGCAGACCCTTCTAGCATCTGTTATAGGAAGGACTGCAATGAGGTACGTGGTAGTTACTGCAAAGTAACTTTGGAACATCTTGTACAAATTCATTTTAATGGAAATAAATCACTGGTCATCATCCAAAAGTATGCTACAATGTTCTAAGACATATATTTAAAGAACTGGTGCATATGGCATATTACTTATGAGAAGCGGTCAATTTGACCGCTGATGGTTTTTCTAGGTATATGCACGTGCTTGGGCCTCCTAGTGTTAAAAGTTTAAACTTATTTTATTGTATAGTTATATCTACTCTCACTTTGTCAATGCCATTTTATTTTATATTTTACTAAAACTATCAGTGCATGGATAAAACAAATGCTCTTGATATTTAGAAAAAAATATTTGGAACTTCATACTAAAATCGATCCATTGAAACTCTCAAATATGATAAGATCAATTTTAGCTTGCTATAAGATCGCTGTCAGATGATATTTTTTTTTGCACCACGTCTTATTACCCGTCCGTTCGGGTTATAGGTCAGCTGTGGAAATTGAAATTGCAATAGTGAGCGTTATCTTAACATCAACTCTTAAGTTTGGAAAAACGTTTTCATCTCCATACTGAACAATACACTTGAAGGGTTCCCCAGTTTTAGAAGTCCCCAACGTTTGTGCGGTTTTCCCAAAGTATCTTGCAATCCAGGATTTCTTCATAAAGCAGAAAACTGTACAGGGTTGAGGCAACTTTTCTTCAAGAAATTTAGGTCATCATTTGAGTCAAACAATAATCCATTTACGTCTAAAATGAATTTAAATTTTGAATCCAAATCATTATCTCAGACAAATATTCCTTCCATTTCATTATGAAAGTGATTAATAGCTCTTTTCATTATTTTTAACATTTCTTCTTTAATGACAAGCCTTACATCATTGGCTTTTCCACAGGGCATTTGTTTCTTCTATCAGGAGCGTCTTTCTACTTGAATATCCCATTCATCACACAGTTTCATCTCCACTTCAAGTAATCCATTGGCCAATAATTCTTGATTGCCTAAGAAATAATCTTGAAGGGCATTTAAATAATAGGCAGCATCATGAAAGTTCATGTTATGTACTTGGAGTAGTTTTTGGACACAATCAATACTAACAAGAATGTTGTGCCAAAATCCAAGCAAAGCCAAAGAAATCAAAAGGAAAAATTAGATTTGTTATTTGCTTTGCATCACTTCTTGTATCAGCAATCTCATTTTGATCATCATTCATACTTCTAAAAACTTCCACTATAGTATCAAAATGTTCATGAACTGGCTTCACAGCTTCTGTTCTAGAACTCCATTTAGTTTCAAACTCAGATTTGACGACTATTGATATGAGATCTGTCAGCTTTTGCCAACAGAAAGTAAAACACTAAAATAATGAATAAAGTGACAGAATTGCATAAAAAAAAGTCTGCATCATAGGAGGAAGCATTCACTCCAGCCATATTGAGCAAATGATTATTGTAGCTCCCAAAAGTAGCTTTACTATATATATATTTTCAATAATCTTTTGTTGAAAACCACTTTTACAAACAGCCATAACTGCATCATTGTCATAGCACTGAGGCCTACAGTCTTCAAATGGCATTTTGTTTTTCCAGTTGGTACAAAAACACTTCCACAATGCTTGCAGCATCCTTCTGATTCATTTGGATAGCTCCAAGAAAATACTTTTATGTACATTAATTGTTTTCATCTGAAAATAAAAATCAACATAACAAAATGTTTGTGCCATTTGATCTCGATGTGCCTGATCTGAAGTATAATCAAATATGAGGTCAAAATATTTGACCTTATGGATTCTCTGTAACAGTTTATGGTGAACAGTTGAAGCCATCAGCTTAATAATTTCGTTTTACACTAAAGGAGATATATATGATGTTGTACCAGGATGTTTTTGTTTTTACATTACTGGGATGATCTTTTATGACAGGATTGAAATTTGCCGGCAACTTTAGAAATGCAAGGAAATTTACAATATTACTTTCTTCTTTCTGTCTAAGGGATTCCCTGTAACCACACAATACAAGGTTCTGAGTTGCCATACATTTTATGCAATGGAGAATTTTGTGGAGAACATCTCGTTACTTTTGTTTATTTGTTACAATTTGAGCTCGAAGTTCTTTGTCAATGACTCCTCTGTTCTATAAAAGATTTATTTTCATTCCCTTTCAATAGTGAAACAAAAGTTTGCCTTTTTTCTAAAGAATAAACAAGCCAGGAGCACCAAACCTCTTCGCCATATACATTTCTCAATTTTCATTTTGACCATCTTTTATTCATTGATTTATTTTGTGTGGGTATAAAAGGACCTTCCCTATTTTGAAAATACTTCAAACCCAATCTGATAATGTCTGCCCTCAATGCATCTGTTAAAATGACTTTCTTTGATGTTTTATAAAACTTGTGAAGAATATGACAAAAAAACTGTGGAAGCCATTAGGGCTCAACTGGTTAAAAAGAGATGTTAAATAAAACTAAAATTTAAATTTGGCTCCCTGGCCATGTGCCCCAACTGCCTCAACCTAGTTATGCCACTGATGAATATGCTGGATAATTTAAGAATAGGCAAAATTTGCTCAAGCAAGTAATTCTTGAATTTGGCTAAATACTTGCTCCTGTAGTTTTTCCAGTTATTAGTCTGATTTTCAAAAATTTCTCTTTACTTGAAAAATTGCTGCAGATAATTTTTCACAAAAATGCTTAGTTGAACTGTTCTTACAAAATAATTTGTTTCATACCTATATCAAATGTTAGAAAAGAAAATTATTCTACCTCTGCTTTAAGTTGTTTTAGTAAATTTGTGCCCATTAGCTTGAATAAACATGTCACATTGCATGCTGAAACAGACTCAGTAGCCGTCACTATTTTTTCTTTATTTTGAATCCTGCAAATAGTTCTTACTACAGTGGTTTCAGTAAAGGCCTCCTTCATGAACTCACTATTGGTGGAAGGTTACATCTCTCATTCTTTGGACACATCACCACTAAGATGGGAACACACTAACACTGGGTGGCCACATACAGATAAAACGAGGAAAACCTTGAACATTCATGACTAAACATTTAAACAAAGGTGAGAGTGTTTCTCGATGTTAACAAAGTGCATTGCATAGATATTTTACTCTAACATGAGATGACTCTACGGGGTTCATTTTTAACACATTCACACAAAGACACAAATAATACCTAATTAAATAATAGAGAATTAACAAAAACCTTATAAGAATGTTGATGTTTGGTAGCCTAGAATTTTTTGGAAATATGTGCTAATGTAATAAACAAAAAAAAATTCCCACTCAGCAAGAAAAACTGTAAAAAGGCTAGGTCTGGAATTTTTTTAATGTTTTCCTGAAAAACCCGTGTAAGTCAGGGAATTTTGTACTAAAAGTTTTGTAGCCACCCTGAAACATTACTTATGAAAGTCACTCTAAAATATATATAAAATAATTTGATTTATTTTTAAGTTCTGAAGACCCAAAGATCAACTTTTATCTATGACGTAGTTTTATTAAGTGATTGGCTGAAAATGACCATGTGGCCATCTGGTTGCCAAACCCTGTTCTAAAGTCTCCATTTTAAGATTTCAAGGTGTTTTTCAACACCAATAAAATATTTCTTTATCTAGTTTTATTTCAAAATGTTATGTAGCTTTTGTAGATTCAAGTAAATAACCTAATATGATATTGATCTTAAGCTCAAGCACTAAAGTTCAAAATGTTAAAAGAATTCTCTCTATTTGACCAATACACATGCTTTTGTTTGCCATAAAATATCACAGTTTTTTTAATATCTTTGAAAAAGAGTCAGGGGCGTACACACAAGGGGGAGGGGTGAGTCCAGCAGATCCGGACCCTCCCCTGGCGAACATGAAGTAGCCGATAAATAAAACATTAAATAAAAATCAATTATTTATCAATGTTAAATCACCTTAAAGCAATGGTTGAAAATAACCCATTGTCTATATACAGTCTGTGTATAATAGTATATATAGCCTCATTAAGTAATTTGTAATCTGTTCAAAGTATTAGTCTTATACGAGTAATGGATTGGATTGACTATTGACCCGTAACTTCTTTACTTTGGACCCTCCCCCTCTGCCAAGAAGAATTTCTGAGTGCACTCCTGAAAAGAGTAACTGGTAAAACGTGTAACCAACATGACATTAGCTCTGAACAAATTGTTAGATAAGCTGTAAAGCAACATTTAAAAGTAACACAACTTTGCATAGTAAATCAAATTGGGTGTGTTTACAAGAGTATCAGTATCAAACAAATTTAAGGGAGGAAGAACTGGACCACAATTTATCTCAAGTTGATTTGGAAATGATACCTGTGTAGCCTCTGGATGAGTCCTGCAGCCAACACTGAAACCTTTATATATTTAATCATGTTTTAATTTGTGGTTAATATTTTGTATCCAAGAGGTACTTAAAGAAAGTAGCTAGCTACTTACAAAAGGATATTTACTCTTAAGTTGCCGCTAACTATAGTTAAAATTGACTAATTTGCCTATGTTTTGAATATGTAAGGAGCTGGGAACTATAAAAAGTGAAAATCTATTTTTGAAGCTATTTTTAATTGAGAGTGATGTCATAGATTTGTTACCGAAGTAAAGAAGTTGCTTGAACTCTGTGAAATAATTTTGTATATCCAAACCATACAAATAATATACTTAAGAACAAAACTAATTTATATTTGTAAATCAATTTAATTTATTTTCCCTGTGTGATACAATATTTAATTTAATTCCATATTATTGAGTAAGGTTAGCTGCCATTACCAACAGATGGGACGGTATTTAATTTGGCTCGAGGCCAAAGCCTTGCAGGCTCTTCACTTCAGAAAGTGGTGCCAAGAATGTTCAGAGCTTCCCAAAGCCGCGTAGATGTTCTTCATGGGAACAGAGAGATACATTCTTGTATGTTTGTTGGGTGCTGGGCATCATCCACAATATCTAATGTTTGTTATAGAATGTAGTTCCTGCCTTGTGGACAGACAAGAAGTTTGAAGGGAAGGAACTCACTTGCTTTTGAAAATGTCCGGAGATAGCGGTCCATATTTGGTCCAGGCACTTTACACGTTCAAGGGAAAGAACAACGATGAGGTGAGTACACTATCCCGCGAGAAGAAAAGCGAGTTTGATTCAAATAAAGTAAACTGAGGTTTAAATCAAATTTGATACCATTTTTTAATCACTTAAATATAAATAAATAAAATACTAACAAACTTAATTTTGCAATTACAAGTCCTTACTCAAACTCTTTTAAATTACCACTAGTTAGTTTAGCCTATACCATACTACTATGTACATTATGCAAGAATGAGGCTTAGGGTTGTTTGAGGGTTAGAGTAGTATTAGGAAAGTTTAACTATTTATTCCTAACTTGCCTCTAAAGCTCAATATATTCTCCAATGTCACTTTTTTGATCAAATAACTTTTAATATCTCTATTAACATACAAATTTGCCCACTAAAACTCTACTAACACTACACTCCAAATCACAACAATCAGACTTATCCTTACTTACCACTCTAACTCGACCGTAATTCTAAACAATTTTTTTAGGGGGGAGGGGAGGGCTTATATAATTCAACTTAGAAAATATATTTAAAATAATTAGTCTTTACAGTGTTTTAAAATCCTCTCATTCTTTGGAGCCGTGTTGGGGGGAGAGGAGAATGTAACCTGAGTTGTATCATGTTAAATGGTTACAACATTACTGGAGAACTTGCTGGTGCACTGTCGTCCACCTTGATATTTTAGTCATTCTTTGGAGCCGTGTTGGGTGGAGAGGGGAATGTAACCTGAGTTGTAACATGCTAAATGGTTACAACATTACTGGAGAACTTGCTGGTGCACTGTCGTCCACCTTGATATTTTAGTCATTCTTTGGAGCCATGTTGGGGGGAGAGGGGAATGTAATCTGAGTTGTATCATGTTAAATGGTTACAACATTACTGGAGAACTTGCTGGTGCACTGTCGTCCACCTTGATATTTTAGTCATTTGATATTTTAGTCATTCTTTGGAAAATAAGTGTGCACTTGATGTGTTCTGTAAGAAAAGCTTGCTACAGAAAGTACTAAACCAGCAACACCTTCCAGTGTAACTTTTTTTAAATAGTGTTTGACCTATGTATTTAATTCTTTCTCCTGCTTATCGGTGACTGCTGCCATGATCAATAAAATGACAACAAATGTTCTCTGAGAGATGTGTTGAGTAAATTTGTTGAATAAGCGTCGAAACTTTGTTAACATTTAACAAATCTTAATAAAGGTGCAATGCAAGTAAATGGCACAGATTTAGAATGGTATTCTTTCAAAAGTCTACAGTTATTCCCAGTAATATTTTTTACTATTTGCAGCAGCGTTACACTCATTGTAAAGAGAATAGAAGGTAGCGCCAAATGGAGAAAGGCATCTAGTTGGTTGTGCACATGACATCACTCAGTACGCAGGCCACTGCGTTAGATACACAAAGCTATATGGAAGACAAATTGAGTTGTCAAAAATCAACACACGTTTTGGAACGTTAGATGGTAAATAAATAAACCTTTAAAATCCAAACCAATTTCTAATTAACTTCAATACTCTATTTTCTGAAAGAAAAAAAAAAGTTTAGCTGTCTTTGTATTAACATATAATTGCTGGGTTCTGGTTGATGTGAGCAATGACATAATCAAATTCCTTCATGAGGTGATACTTTTCTATTCTCTTTACATTGGTTACACTTGAGTTGTTTTGTGAAATGCTATAATATCCAGGATACATTTCAAAGTAGATACTATGTTTACCAGTATGTTAACCAATCACTCTCTGAGGTTCTTAACACTAACCCTTCATCCATCTACTTTTGAAAACTGCCACACAATGTAACACTTGCTACTGTGGTTTCCCAACAAATACAACTATTATTTAGTATATTTTGCACGTTAACCACAAGGGTTTTTAATGACTTAGTTTAATGGTCTTGGTTTAAGAGGGTTGCTTTGAAAAAACTCGCCCGCAATGGCTTGGATAGAGTATGATAAAACCAATGCATCAGGCCAGCTTTCACACCTCAACCTCCACATATTGTGCGCTATGAGTGTATAATAGCTTTTCCCACTTGACCACTACTTTTGGTAACTAATCTCAGTTCAAAGCAACTTATTTTCATTTGGTTTTAACTTGAAATATTCTGATCCTACATAAGAGCATTACTTTTTAATATTGGTGTAAAAATACTTATTTTTATGATCTATTGTTTTATTTTGATGTAAGATATTTTGTTGGGTTATTTTCTAGTTCTAAGTTGGTGTGTTGGTTGTTGTTGCTCCATAACTTAGGAAATGATAATACGGTTTTCTTCATCAGTTACCGGTAGTTTAACAAATACTGGTGTATATGTACACAATTATTGTGTTGCGCATTGTTTTTATCTCCAAGAATGTATAATATTCTGATTGTGATTCTTGTAGGGTTCAATATGTTTTGGTTGATAATAATGCAGTGTCTAGTATTTGTATTAAACTATAACATTTAAGACAATTTCAAGATGATCACTTAAAGTGGGATGGAAGAAACACAAGACAAGGTAAATATTTTGCCAGTTTTTATAACATTAAACTTCTCTCACCAAGATAAATAAAATATTGCTTCAATCTATATGATTAGATTAATAGCCTAACTTTCTACACTAAGTAGTTTCAACAGTTCTTTTATATTTCTCACAGGCATGATGAAATATGAACAGCACTTTTTCACTTCACTTAGAAAATTTTCTGTTCAAATGTCGCCTTGACCATGAAAAATATTTAAAAACCGCTTAGATTATTATTTGTAGACAATTATTCTAAACATATCTACTGAAACAATATATTATTTATTTTGAACAAATGGTTTTTTCATATAGTTATTGTAAAAATACAGACTTTTAACTCATACTCTATTCCCCCCCCCTATTTGTGAACCACCTCACCATATTAATTCTAAATCTTACTCTAGCTGTGCTTCAAGAAGGGAGACATCATCACAGTGACACAAAGAGAAGAGGGAGGATGGTGGGAGGGGACGCTGGGGGAGAAGACAGGCTGGTTCCCCTCCAATTATGTCAAGGAGTACAAACTTCAAGGTCAGCCTGTCAACACTTTCATTATTAGTTACAGATTATAACCAGGGCCGTTTTAAGAAAATGTGAGGCCCAGGGTAGAAAAAAAACTTAGGCTTCACTTTTTACGCAGTTTTTCAGTTTTAGAATTAAGCCCTTATTATATATTGATACATACTTTGTACTTATGTTACTTAATTAATAATTTCTCATGGTTTATGTAATATTGATCAACCCATTAAATGATTGTACTTTATTAAATATAAACAATCAATCCAATTAAGTTAACAAAAGTAAATTCCTCTTTGTACTATTGCACTGTTAGTTTTCTGTAGACCGACAGCGGTAGCACAATGGTGGCATATTCTACTGTATTGCAGCACATCACTCGAATAACGTTAATATTAAATTACATAAAGTTAGGGTTTTCAGGAATCTGGAATGTAATCCTATCATTAAGCTAATACTTATTGCTGTTAATTATCTGTACATTAGTTGATGTGAAATTTAGAATAATAAGTAATAACTGTAATTGAATTTAATAATTTAGGGGGGAAATGTGGTACCCTGGAATGTGAATGAAGCCCGGGGCAATTACCCCCCTTAGCCCTCCCCTCCCCCCCCACACATCCCTTTTCCATTACTCTAGACGCGGCGCTGCACACAACTTTTAGGAAGGAACAATCAAATAGATCTACATAATTTCAAATTTTATTTGTTATTAATATTAGGTGTTATTTCTTACAACACAGGTCCATTCCTTTTGTCAGTGAACTTAGACCGCCTCCTCCTTCAGCTCCCAGAATTTCTTCTTTCCTTTGAATCAGAATATTAAATATTATTAAAAGATAAGATATCTTATGGTCTAAATACTACATTAAAAAATACAATTGTATACAGAATCGTGAAATTAACAAAATTTGTCCGAATAACTTTGCCTTTATTTTGTAAATTGTAATATATATATATGAATTTCACTACCCTTTAGTTATTCAATTGTAACTATGATAAATATTATTGATTATATGTCTGGCCTTTTTTTAGTGTATTTATATATTTCCTATGGATTTAATAAACATTTGAATAAGTCTAAACAGGGGAAAGTGAGGTAGATGTGGACAATTTTTGGTAATTTCACAATTCTGTATACACTGGTATTTAAAAAAATATAATATTCATACCATAAGATATCTTATCTTTTTCAATATGAAGACACATAGTAAGTGTGTTAGCTTATTTTTGGTGTGTACAAAAAAAAATTAGCCAAAATATATACGCAATTTGTCCACATGCACCCCATGGTAGGGTACATGTGGACAGGTGGACATGGAATTGAGAAAGTTAATGTGAGGTGACTGGAAATAAACAAAAATATTGTATATCAGTCACTACCTTTATTATTATTTTAAAATAATATTTAGTAAACCTAAATACTTTTTAACAACAAATTAAAATAGTGGTTTTGAAAAATGAAAAATGAAAAATAAAAGCCTAGTTTTGTAACCTACCTAATAATAGAAAACAAATGAACATTTTAACTGATGTTGTATCTTTCAAAATCTACAGGAAAATACAAAAAGGGAAACAGCCCTTGAAGTGTCACCAACATAAGAGGACTGTGGCAGTTTAAATATAATGGCTAAGTGTGATTCTTCTCCTTAAAAAGTTCAACTTGTATTCACTTTTATTTAAAATTTCTTCTTCATTACCAATGTAATACTTCACAGGTTTTTTGTATATAATTTCAGTGTTGCTCGACATTTCTTCTATTGAAATATCACTTTCTGAACTATTAAGTAGATCTTTTGTTTTGCCTTTTCTTCTTAATTAGGTGTTTTGCCAATGCTCTATTTTCTTTGACAATTTTTTTCTTTCTTTGGTAACTTCTTCAACCCTCTGATTTTCTGGTGTGTCGGTTAGTATTCTAGATTTGCCTTTTTTTCTTTAAGACTTTTTTTTACATTCTTTGTTTTGTTTTTGGCCTAACACTTTCAGGAGAAATATGGAGGAGATTGAATTGTTGGACTTGCAGGAAGGTTAATATAATTGATGTTAGTGCACACTGAATAGCTGATGTTGAAGATTATTGAAAGGTTTCCATGGATTATTTTGTAAATAATTCTTCAGTCTGAGGATCTTCTTTTTGGTTTACATAGGAACACAAAAAATCTTCTTTAGGGAATACACTTTGATCCATTTGTGAAATACCAGTTTTCTTAAATCCAGACAAAATATTACTCCTCTGGAATGATTCATTGAATGCCATCCCACTTAAAGTTACTACTTCATAAATTGTTACTCTGCGACCAGGGTTTGTAAGATGCCAATCGTTAAAAACTGCCTTTAGTTTAGATTTAACTTTCTCAAAAACTGCCACATAGAGAGGCTGCAAATGATGTGTGCAGACGGGTGGAAAGGTTAAAAAAATGGTCATACCTATAACAACACACAGGACTTCACATAGGATTTAACCAAATAAAAACAAGAAAAATGCTTAATATATCTAAAAGAACTTTAGGCCTAATCTTAAAACAAAACATAAACAAATTGTGCGGCAGATATGGACAGTGTCCACATATCTATATGGCTGTCCACATGTATCCCATTGAAACAATTTCACTATTTTTGTATTTCTTGGATATAAGGTTTGATTTGAAGGTGCATGAAAAACAAGAGTATTAGATACCCTTTCTATTATAATAACTTTTATAGAGAAGCTAGTTTTAAATGAAGCAGAGGATACAAATAATGGTTTAAAAACTTACTTTTAGTATTGAAATTCACTCAAAGTCCATAAACTTGTGTCCCATACCTCCAATCACTTTCAAACTACAGCTGAGAATCAGTTTTATGGCAGTCATTTGTTGATATAAAGATCAAGCTCAAGTGTCCACATTCACCCCACCTTCCCCTACAGTGGAAAGTCTACACTTTAGTTACTTAGGATAAACTGTTGATCTTTATACTATGTACAGGGGTATACTGGTGGGGGTTTTCCACTCTATCTATGCAAATGTGGGTATCCTTATTCTAAATTTAATTAATCTACCCATAAACACATTAGCTTAATTGGGTCATATACATATAGCCCGAACAAATTATGCGACATGGTGACAAAAAAAAATAGGCCTACACTTAATTTTGAATGAATTAGTTTAGAAGTTGTTAGATATTATTGTTTTATTAAATATATCATTCAATTGATCAAGTCTTCTATATTACAGTAGACTCATGACTAACCGAGGTAATTGGGACTAAGCCTACCTCAGATACAAAAAAAAAACTCGGATGATACGGAGTGTGTAGGATTTATAGGTTATAGATCACTAGAATATACTGCATTTGTTTACTTTGATAATAAGTTTCAAATTATTAATTTATTAAATCACATTACTTTACAAAGTATTAAATTTACGGTATTATAGAGTTAGTGAAATTATATATATATATATATTTAACAAACATTAAATATTGTGTTAAAATTTGACACTTTGGCGGAATGAGTGCCTCGGTTAACATGAAACCTCAGATAAGCGGGGCTCAGATAGTCACGAATTTACTGTATGTAAAAAAATTAGTCAATAATGGTTACATATATATTTAAATCTGTCTTAATGAGTTTAAATGTTATTTTTCGCTATAATCTTGATTAATTCTTTAATTTATAATACATTATCTTCTTCACTTCTCAGTAATTTATTCTTTGTCTATTAATCTGTTATAATACATTTTTGTTAATTTTATTGGTCATTTGAGGTTGAATATTTTTAAAAGTATTTTTCTAATGTGATAAAGTTCTCACTATACTAATACTATTTCAACTTGTAGCTTTTTAATTATAATTTCATTTTTTATTTTATCATCAAGGGTTGTTTCGCATACATGCAATGTTCTATGCTATATATCGCTGGTTCCCAATTACCTAACCAGTCAACGACCCCCCAAGAGGTTCTTTGAGATCGGCGGACTCCCCGTTTTTTTTCTAATCAACAGAATATAATCTTTTCTATTTATAGAAAATATTAATAATTCATGCTAGAAAACCTACAAAACTGGGAATTTGGCTCAGTAAATCTGAGTCAAATGTGTTCTTACACACTTTTATTATTTACATTAACTCATGTTTTAATAGTAATGAATAATAGTAATATTTAACACAAAAAAGGTTAGTTAAGCCTACATGAAAATTTATTAATTATGAAAAAGTTCCAATTTATTAATTTGGGTCTAGTTTTAGTGAGATAAGTGAAACCTCTTCATTTTCCCATCACTTCTTGAATATCGGGTTGAAGGCTGGACACTTTGACTAGAAAATTCGAATACATGTCAAGTCTACTTGTTTTTCATTTCATGTATCACACTGTTGAAAAGGCTTGTTTGCACTGGTAAGTTATGCAAAAAGGCAGCAAATGTTTCAATGTTGTTTTTGGCTAGTTGGTTTTAATCATCCTGATAAACTGACGACCAGAATTCCATTATTCTGTTCACTGTGATAAACAGATTTGTTAACTACATTGGTTTGCTAAGTCATCGAGCTGGTCCTCCTCATCTTCATTGAGATTAGAAACATCTTCAATTTTGTAATCAAATGGGTTTCTTATTCAGGCAGGATTGTTGAAATCATTGGTTTCAACAGGAAAATATTGTTTCGATGTTTCTAAGATCCCCAAATGCTCGGATATTTCTAGTTCCACTTGTTGTGGAGTAGATTCCAAAAATTCTTTCAGGGTCATAAAATTTGTAAAAGAGTCTTTCTCCACACATTTTGATCAATTTGAAACTTCTTGGTAATGGCATTGACCTTGTCCTTAACACAAAAAATGTCCACACAATTTTTTTGTAAACACATATTAAGAAAATTCAGATGTTCAAACACATCTGCCAAATAAGTAGCCATACATAGCCATGAAAAATCAGAGAGCAAATCTGAAAAAATTGTGTCCATAAGAAACATGCTCATCTCATCTCTTAATCCAAAAAATCGCTGAAGAACCTTTCTTCGAGACAACCAACAGACTTCAATGTGAAGAAGAAGTTGAACATGATCATTCCCCATCTCCTTGCATAATACCTTGCGGAGGTCATGTCTTAATGTGATTTATTACTTTAAATACTTCTCAGAAAGTTTTATTCCATTAATTCTGGAAGGCATTTAGTACTTTGCAGGGGTCGTGTCTTAATGTGATTTATTACTTTAAATACTTGTCAGAAAGTTTTATTCCATTAATTCTGGAAGGCATTTAGCCACCAAAGCCTCTCTATTAATGCGACAATGAGTCCACTTAATGAGTGGTGCAATGATCTTCACTCTTCCCAAAAGCCCTGTTTTGTAACCAGACATGAACGCGGCACCGTTTGTTGTTATACCAACACACTTTTCCTATTTGATACCATGTTTAGTAAAAAACTGGTTGATTGCATTGAAATGTCTTCTCCTTGGGTATGCATCAATTCACAAGAGAACAAAAAGTTCTCGTACAATTGCTTTTCCCATATGAAGCAAACAAATCCAGCATAGTAGCTTTTATTGATACATCTATACTTTCATCTAACTGAAGAGTGAACATGTCACTCATACAAAGTTTAACAAATAAAGCATTCTCTTTATTTTCAGGTAAATCAGAAACTCTTCTTTGAATTGTGTTATTTGAAAGAGGTACTGAACTAACTATCTCAACTGCTGAGTCACTTAACATTCTCTTACAAATAGCAACTGGAGCCGGGAGAATAAGCTCTTCAGCCATTGTATGAGCCTTGCCAGATTTGCCGATAAGCTGAGCAACTTCATATGAGGCTAAGTTAGCATTCTCATTCACGTTGTGAGTTTTAAATTTAATAGCATTTTGTGATCCTTATGATTCTCCTAGATAAATTTTAAAAAATTCCAAAGGCTTACTTTTTTTATTCTTGATGTTTAGTTTTAAGATGGTTGGTTTCGTGTATTCGTTTGACAAAAGTTCCAAACAAACAACACATTTATTCTTGATGTTTAGTTTTAAGATGGTTGGTTTCGTGTATTAGTTTGACAAAATTTCCAAACAAACAACACATTGTGGCCTCAGATCAGCTTCAGGGCCTATAAATTTAAAGCCTAGTTGTAAATATTCCCTGTTATTATTTTCATTCTTGCGCCACTTTTCGATCGCTCATCTTTAGGCTTAGGTTTGGAGCAGTTAGGTTCATAACTTAAATCACTTGGAGTTTCTTCAATCGATTCTTCAACTTCCCTTATTGTTCTTTTAAAAGAACCACATTTAATCCAATGGTACATGACTAAAAAACAATCACGCAAAACTAATAAAACGTAACAAATAACTTTGCAATGTTTGATGACTAGCACTGCAATATGATGAGTGATGTGACGACTCGACAGATCGGTTCAAGTGCCTTTGGGATGCGCACTAAGCGCTGTGCAGGTGGATGAGGAGGGGAAGCTTTTTATTGATTAATATTAGGCCTAGTGTTATCAATTTAACTCTTCATTTTGTTAAATTTTAGCAGTTGTTGTGAACCCCCTAGGAACAGCTTGGGGGTCCGCAAACCACCTTTTGGGAACCACTTTTATATATATAGTACATTACTATTAATTTTTACTACTGTGAAAAGTAACATCTAAACTCATTAAGACAAAATTAAATTTAAAATTATTTGTAATCATTGTTGATTAATTTCGCTAAATAATATATTATATCTCTCCTTACTAAAACTTAAATATGTTTTCAAAAATCAAGTGTTTTAGTTTTATTAACTCGTGTAACTATTTCATATACATTACAATTGTTTAACTGTTAAAATCATCCAGTCAAGAGATAAACTTACCTTTTTACCTTATAGAAAAATATACCGATGCCCATGTTTATTATTTACTTTTGCATACCTATTTATATATTTATTAAAACAATTAATATTGGTCAATGTTAAAGGGATTAAATCTATATCACAGAAATATATGATAAAACTAGTAACAAAACTTTGATATCCAGCAGCCAAGCTTTATTTTGTCATTTTTATCTCAAGTGTAAGTTCAAAGTCACTAAATTTAAACTTTTCTTTGAAAGAAAACTGCCACACTTGAAAGAGTGTTGTGTGTGTCCTCAAACCAGGAATAAAACTAGTAGTAAAAAACTATTGGCAATAGTGTTGGTAAGGTGCCAGACAGGCCTCTCCTCTTAGAGGCGTGGAAAATATCTCGCCGTGTTCTTCATCTTACTCTTCCTCTCTGTCGTTTGCTTTCTTACTGATGGCCGGATTTGATTAGTTTGTGTTAGATAATTACTAGGAATCTACAAGATTAATAGCCAATAGAGTAACACTTGAAGCACCTTACATTTTGGTCTCTTAAACATTATCACCATACGTCCTGGAGCCAGAGTTTGAACAATAAGAAGGGAAAGAAATGTTGCTGCATAAAGTTGAATTGTACATAATACATTACTGTTAATTTGACACCTTAGCTCAGTCCGTAGCGTGTCTTGCTACTGATCAAAGGGTCCTGGGTTTGATTATCGGCATGACCAAAAAAATTGATTATTGTTGAAATATGCGTTTATCCTTTCACATTGATAAATTGATGGGTGGGGACTGGATGCTGTGCCTGTCCTAGTCTTAAGTTAGATTACAAGGCATATGAAGCTACAGCAGGCCTAGCCAGCCATAGTGGAAAATATATGGCTTGGATAAAAAACTGATCCAGGCCACAGGCGGGAAACCGTAATGGATGTAAACAAATTACTGCTAAAACTAAGATAATGCTTTTTAGAATATCTATTTAAAATATTGATTTGTTAATGTTTGTTTATTCATACATTTATATTTTTACATTTTCACAAGATTTGTACTAATCTATCATATAAACAAATAAATTGAGCTTCTAAAATACTAATGAAATTTTAAATTTATGAAATGATCAACATATTCATTTTCATTAAAAGTTAAAACGTAGATATATACTTAAACTGTTGGCAGATGTTAACCTCCAAACAAAGTTTTATATCCTTTTCACTTTAATACATGTTGAACTCTAATTATTGTTTTTCTATGAAATTTTGTATATTTTAAATGTCTTTGGACAATAATATTTAATGACTAATATTTAATATTTAATTTATAACTCATTTGGTTAGGGATAACCTATAAATTTAAAAAAACTGTTTAATTCATTATTTATTTGAACTTAATAAATTGTTTTGTCCAGACTATATAGTTTATCCATAAGCTTTGTAACAACTTTCTTAACGTGTATTTATATATTTTTAGATTTTTCATCAACATATGTGTAGATTAGTTGATCATTTTTGTAATTTTATGTTTAATGTTTATATTCTGACATATTTTTTTGCTGGAAGTAAATCGTAATCATATATTTGTTTTGCAACATCACTTTAGTATATCTACCAACTTAGTAATGTTATTTGATTAAATTTATTTTTATAAATATTGTTGAGAACAATATATCTAAGTATTAGCTTTTAATTACATCCACTCCTTACTTTAAACCATTTTTAGAATGTTTTCTAAATTGTTATATTTATTTTCCTCTAATTGTTGTAATATGAAAATCCATAACCATTAAAATCAGGTATTGTCTTTATTTGGGAGCTTTTTATTGGGAAAATCTATTAATAAATTGGTTCTTAAACCCTCACTTTATTTGATTTATCATGAATTTTTATTTTTAATAACTCTGTGTTTTCCTCGATTACTTGGAAGATTTCTACCATAAAGTGATTCTCTCCAGTTAGTTTTGATGTGTTTCATCCTGTCAACTGTTTCAAAAGAGGAACCATTAATTTGGTTTATAATTCGACAAATTTTAATTATATCTTACTATCAACAAGCTATATGTAACCCCTTTTCACTCAGCACACATACTAGGTAAAATCATCGATAAATATAGATAATACAGTTCATGCAACATAATTTCACCATACTGCACTGGGACATTTTTAAAATCACTGGTAAATGTAGGTAAATCCTACTATTTATTAAATGAATAGACCATTGCTTTCGGTGAATACCTTCACCGGTAATTTTACAAAATAATGAGTTCAGCACATTCACATTATCATATACATACAAAAAAAACAATCACACTTTTACTATAAATATAGAATATTTAGTGAGAAAAAATACATTAATCAATAGTCAACAGATAATTTGTAAATAAAATACGAAATTTGTAAAATGAAGTTGAAATTTATAATTCATTAGCGAAAAAATAAACTGACTTTCCATGTGGTTTATTCTTTAGTCCCACTAAAAGAAAGAGCATTTATTTCCGTAAAATTTTCTTTTTGTAGTTTCATCTGATTCTGAACTACACCACTTTTTGTAAAAATAATATATACATCATTTTGAAGTTGGCACGTGTGATTCGCATTACCTGGTTAAAAGAATTCAAATAAACAACCCTTATATAAAATGAATTCTGAAAAAAATATATATATATATATAAATAATAAATACTATATAAAATTTAGTAAGGAAACAAAATATCAGCTACTTAACTCATATAAACCTTAAATCAAGAAAAAAATGTACAAGCCAGAAACATATTCACACCATGATGTATTTATGGGGGGAAGGGGGAGGGCTTAACATATTTCATTTGGTAATAAAAAAAATTAAAGCCTAATGGTGCTCTCTGTTGAATAAAATATGAATTAAAGTTTAACATTTAAGATGCATTTTTGTGGTGCCATCTAGTAACCATATCACTATAAGACAATATTTGGTTTGCGCCGATGTATCGACTGCATGGGTGTTTTAGCCATTAGTTGGGTGTTGATGAATCTGTAAACTGAGAGTATAATGGTTAAATACACATTTTGTATATGCGCAAAGCAAGACAGACAGACCACTCTCATGGCTTCTCCTAACTACAAAAGAGTAGATTAAGATTTTAAGTAAATTAAATTAAATTAAGTTTTGTCATAGTTTATTTAAAATAATATACTCAAAACACAGGCGTTAAAACTAATGAAAGAATATAAAAATCAATTTGATTAGAAATAAATATGTACAATCACCTCTGGTTATAATGAACCTCTACGGACTCAAGATATTTTGTTCATTATGTCCTAAGTTCACTAAAATGGATTTAAAAAAATCTAAAACAAAATAAAACAAAACACACAAAATAAAAGTTCAAATACAATTGTTCTTTATTGAAATATATGAATTAATCTTAAAAACAATCGGTTACATGCTGTTATTTACTGTATACTGTTTTATTTAATATTTTTTCCAGATCATTCTCTAAGAGTCTGTGCTTTTTCCACACTTGATTCCACACTATCCAGGCATTCAAAAAATTAAGCCGGGTAGAAAAGTAATTTATTTAGTTTCATATACCTTCTCAAAGAAAGGGATTAGTGAAAACAAGTACTAACTGTCCTGTAACTCCTGTCGTATTAATACAACTCAGAAGACGGCCTTACTTTACTTTCCGCAGACAAAGATATTAAAACTTAAGCCAGGTCATTGAGTGCTGTGACTCTTTAAGCTCAACCCTCCTCCTCCCCGTTCTGTACTTTCAGTCGAGCTTTGTGCTGCCTAAACAAGAACTCGGATATAGAATTGGTTTCTTCAAGTTTAAACAACTAAAATGTTATGTTTTTAAAGAACTATGATTTTAGAATGACATTTCTTATTGAAAGTTTCCATTTTTATATTCACTAAAACTGAAGTTGAGCGTTCATTATAAACCAATTTTTTAACACACTCTGAAATGTATGTGAGTTGGGACTAATGAATTAAGTTCACTGTAGCCGAATGTTCACTACAACCAAGTTCACTAAAACCAGGGTTGATTGTACCTTTTATTTATGTACAACTCCCTATTGTAGATGGCAGAAACTCTGTAGATTCTGGTAAAACCTCTCCCTCCAAGCTGCCTCCAGAAGTAGTAGCCCAGCAGAAGGCGTATCGTAACCTGGTGTTGAAAGATCTTATTGAATCTGAGAAGGCTCATGTTGCTGAACTTCAAGGGCTCTTGAAAAACTTTCTTTATCCACTGGAGAAGTCTGACATGTGAGTAATGACCTGACTAACAACATATTTGTAATAAGTGTAGATACAAATGTCATAAACAGTCTTGGTATTAGAGTCATATTGAATCATGGCTCAATGGTTGAGGAGCAGTTCATTTGCCTTGTCCAGATGGTCCCTTAATTAAACATAAGTATAAATTATGGATTAACTAACCAAGCTATTATAGTTGTTCGGTACAATTATAACCATATATAAATATTATATTCTTTAAATTGCAAAATTACACTTGCACATGGTAATGGAATCCGAGACCTTTGGCTTTGTATGCCAATGACAATTGTACTGTTGGTAGCATAACTAACACCCTCTTGAGACGAAGGTAGCTGCAATATATGATAACTCGTTATCTTAATTTATTGCTCATTATGTAGCTGACGATTCCTGCACGTCCAATACAGACTCTAAGATGTGAGGGAAGAAATACCATAGGAATAGGACAACCCCTGGATAGCTTAGTGGTTAGATCAGGGGTGTACCACGCCAAAGGTCTCGAGTTTGATTTCCATGCCTGAGTGTCATTTTTAAATTTAAAGAATATAAGGGTAAATGTTCATATAATTAATTAATATTTTATTTTCAAGTATTTGTTTGTAGCTTAATTTGGCAAATATGTGATTAAGGGCCGGTCTTATGACTCCTGAAAAATATTAATCTGGTAGATAAATATTTCTCTCTGGTGGAAAGTTAAAAGTGCGTATTATGTTTGCCAGATAGCATTTATCTGCCAAATAAAATGTATTTATTTATCACATTTTTATCGGGAGGTTTAAGTACCTGATAACTTTTATCTGGAAGTTAAAATGCTTGTTGCCATAGTGACATGTTTTTAATGAGGCTTCCCCAATCAGAATCTGTTTTTAAGTTAAAATTTTGGTTCACATGTTTAGTAAGCACATACTCAGGCTCTAGCTATATAAAGTTAGAACATTTGATTCACTTTTATATAAACTGGCAAGCTATTTGTAGAGTTACATTTATATTAGAGATGGGTCACTCAAATCCACCGAATCCTGACAGGTATTCGAGATTCAAGGATTCGGTGTTTTACTGGATTTGATGGTCGAATCTTTCACCGCATAAACAAAGCATAATATTTCAATTGAAACATTACTTAATTAGGCCTACTTGAAAAGCACAAATAAATCTGTAATATTTATTTTGTCGGAAAAAAAGAGAAACATGAATAAAATCTTATTTAAAAAAAAATTGTTAGGTTTGGAAAATCTTACATGCCTAGGCTAGTACCCTACCCTCCCACCACTTTACCGTTTCGGCACATGCTCACTTCTAAAACTTTCACCTCACGAACAATATCGTAAATATTTTAATGAACACATTAAAACTCTTCAAAAACTGAAAATCAAAACTATAATTACAAATAAATTCGAATAAAATAAAATAAATTACGTTTTTTTAACAGGAATAAGAACACATTACGCATGATACAAAGTCAGCCACCATTACACACGATATAAAGTCAAATGCCATGATGTATAATATTATGTTTACTCGCCCGAGTGATGATTAAAATAAAGATAATGTTAATTCTTACTACCCAACTAGTTTTAATTATCTACAACTATGCAAAGAATCCCAATTTATTGCATATGATCCTTAAGTTAGACATTTTGTTAGGTTTCATGAAAAATAAATACTGTCAACAGTCAGCAATATAACTGTTTATTTTAACAAATATTGAGCACTAGCTTTTGCCCCCCGACTTCGCTTGTGTTAATGTTTATTTTATCAATAAATTCAGGTTGTTGGTCGACACAGGAAGTATGAAAATAAAAACGATGAACTTATTCAGGTTGTTGGTCAATACAGGTA